>JAMWET010002719.1:0-27173 GCA_024036415.1 Prochilodus magdalenae | reverse complement strand
GAAGGGAAGGAATGGAAGGTGGGAGAAAAAGAGGGGGAGGTTGGTAGGGTGTGTTTTTGAGTCATGGGAGTATTTGGTATGGCTTTTTGTTGCTACTGTAACAGGAACCATCCGGAAATAGCGTGTCATATGATAACCACCTTCATATTAAGACTTTTATTCATATCATCATAACTCCAGATCGAACCTGTGCTTGAGACCTCGCTTTGACTACATAGCATGGACTGCAACTTACTCCCGACCCATCTGGGCCTCAAACACCGGCCTACGAGGAACTCCAACCTTCCAGCTCAGGATTGCTTAATGAACATAAAGAGATGAGGAGCGATCAGTTATATAGTAATTGGCAATAATAACATTAAAAGGGGTTGGGGTACCAGATGGTGGCACTGGTGGGGGCAGTCTCACCCAGATTTCCTCAGTTTTTGTCCCAGGGTGTCCGGTGTGACCTTTCCTGTGTGGTAGTTGAGGATGTTCCTCCTTGTGTCCTTTGTTGTCGGTTTTCCTCCTCCGTTTGCTCCTGACTTCCTCCCCCACGTGTCAGACACCATGCAGTGAACTGGAAGATGCTACATGCCCATTAGGTTGTAAGTGCTTGTGTGTGTGTTAGTGTGTGTGTGTGTTGTATCCTGCCACTGTAATGGCCAGCTGGCTGTTTGAGGGCCTGTAACATGATGCACCCCCCGCACGACCCATAAAGATAAAATGATTTTGAAGACTGATTGAGTGAGAGTGTTTTGTGGGGGCCCCCTAGTGGGTCTCAGGCCCCCTCAACTACATGCTCAACACCCCCTACCCTCGATGATCAAGGCCTGCTTTCTATTTAATAAACCAGATTACTGTACAGTTTTTATTAGGAAGTGTGTCAAAAGCTGGGACTGGCACTGAATCTATTTCAGTTTTAATGTCTGTAATAAATCATCAGTTTATATTTTTATTTTCCCACACTTCTGGATCAGACATGTGATGTCCATTACAGACGTCTCATTCGTACAGGTCAGTTGCCCTGTCAGTCAGAGGAAACAACAGTATGGTTCAGAGTAGAGCACCTGATTTAGACTTGCTGGTAAAAGCGTTATTCGGCAATGCGTTTGTCATGGTGATGCTTCCTCTGGTGCTTCCTGTGGTGTTTAGTGCAGGTAGGTCAAACGTCTGTTACTTTTAGCCAATATGAGCTTCCACAGACACCGTCAACAGGGCTGCTACTAACAGAGGAATACAATCTGACTACTTGAACTTGGTGTAGTTAAAAGTACATACTGACATAAAGACAGTTTCTACAGCATGACCTTTACTTAACCCAGGATAGAAATTAATATCTTACTGGTTTAGGAAACAATATGAGCTGAGTCATGTGACCTCCACTCACTGAAACACGAACAAACACTGAATGAGCAGGTGTCCACTATCATAAGCACATGTAGTGTAACTCCTGGTCCTAAACAAGCTTCTAGTACTGAAACACAACACAGACATGCAGGGTGGGAGGTCTGGGGTGCCCTCCAGGATGCCAGACTGAGCTCCTGTGCAGGGCAACACCTCTGAGATATCCTCCCGCATACCAGGCAGGGCAGACATGCAGGGTGGTGGCACTGGGTTGCCCTCCATGACACCAGATGACACTGTCAAGCAGAGCAGCAGCTCAGGGGTGTAACCTCTGTGGTCTGGCAATAGGTACAGGCACAGCACTGACCACTGGGTAAGAGACCACTGAACTGATCTCAGCTATACCATTTAGCCATTAGTTTGCATCGTCCCAGTAAACATGAGCACATGCTAATCAAGCACACGCTTTCAGATACACCATAGTAAATGGGATTTTAAGACCTCTCTGGAAATCGCATGTAAGACCGTTTGGTAACATGGACTGTGCATCAGTTCTCTTCCCTGAACACATCATCAGTGTGATGATTGTACACGTGCTGAAAGAGAACACGTTTTGAGGCCTAAACATCGGACCTTAATTTTGAGGCTGTGCATGTGGTGGATATATATGTACAGACGGATGACATTGTCTGAAATTAGACTTAGTGACCTTTGACCTTCAAAAATAATCAGTCCTAGAAACAAAGTGCAGAGTGCATACAGACATTACACTACTATATATTTACTACACTGAGAGATGGGAACCACCCATGAGAAACACAACACACCACAAACAGGAAGTAAAGGAACTCAGGCTCAAGGGAGGAAACCCATCCTCCTCAGGTGGATACCGGTTGAAGTAAGAGAGACAGAGCTCACAGTAAAAGGAGCTAGTATCTATTAGATACAGTTTGATTAATCCAGGAGGAAGCAACTGCAAGAGGACATCCCATATGTCCTCTGTTTAACGGAGGAATAGAGTTCATGATCAGTGTCAGATACTGGTGGCTCTATTGTGGTCATTGTCATCATGCCAGCTGACCAGCAGGAGAAACCAGGACAGGAGGCCCACATGGGAGAAGATGATTTGGTGACTCTAGCAGGTCTTGAGGCTCCCATCTGATCACTCACAAAAAGGTGTGTGGTGGGGGGGGGACATCGCTCCTGGGGCTCAGTTTTTCCAATAGAAGTGCATTGAGAGGATTAGATGGCAGAATTCACTACATTAAACCATATTTAATAATCTATATTTTATTAAATACTTTATTATAATACATTTAATAAACTATAAGAAACATATAAACACAAACGTGACCACACTTTGTGGGTGTAACACAGAAAACTAAACTCTCATCTCATTATTATATCTCAGAAGGGAAATGAAGAGGGTGAGAACCAGCTTAGAGAAAGAGCATGAGAGCTCCGCTGTACTCACACCACCACCAGCACACAGGAAGTCTGTTTAGAACTAGCTCTTCATATTTGGTCACTTCCTTCATTAACACCACTAAAGTAGTTAAACCAGCCACAGAGTGCAGCGCTCCCACAGTGTTCAGACAGACACCCAGTAGCTCCGTGTGTTACTGACTGCTCTATAGATCAGAGATGTCTCAGAGCGTTTATGATGATCTGATCTGGGTTAAGGAGCTGCACACAGACGAGATGGTGGTGGTTGTATATGAATGTGTAGATGCTGTTGGAGACGGTGAACCCAACCTGGACATGGAGGAGAGAGGTAGGATAACACTGGTGTACTTGGTACATAGAGTTATGTGTAGTGTGTCACGGTGTGGTTGGGGTTTGGACCCAAACGCAGGGCGGGAACCCGTTTGCGTCGATGTAAAGGCTTATACTGCAAGTAAACGGGTTTCCTGGATGTGGATGCACCTGAAACAATGAGTGCACAGAGTGAACTACTCGGAGGGAATGTGTTTGTGTGAACAGGTTTAGCCGAGGCTAAAGGGGTTTTGTGAGGGAGAGGGAGAAATGGCGGGAAAATCAAACAAAGGAGACGCCAGCAACGACATGCTCAAAGCAAAGAACAGAAACAACCAGGAGAGGGTTTAACAGAAAGGGGCTCTCTTTTCTTTTGTGGTTCTCTGCATCTCTGTCGTGCTCAACCTGACCCCCATTCTCTACGCTATTTATTTATTAAGCACTTATTTATTTTTCCTTTTTTCCACTTATCTTTTTTTTATTTTTTTCTCTCTCTTTCTCTGCCTCTGCCCCGGCTACCCCTCTACAAAGGTGTAGCAGAGATGGTTGTTTGGTGGGGGCTTATATGGCCTGCTCCTCAGGTGCAGCTTGTTGGGTTGATCAGCCCGGGGCATTCTGGGGGTTGGAGTTCTGGGCTGTAGTCCCCATCCAGAACGGCACCGCCGCTGCTGCCCTCTGCTGGCAGCAGGTGGCACCACCCGAACCCTGACAGGATGTGTTCTGGGTGATCAGCTTTAAGTAGCGTTAGGTAATCTGTTGGCACCTCAGTGACATTCCATGGAGTTCTGAGCTCAGCATAATGGAACTGGTGAGGACAGGGCTACCACTGTGCTGGTACAGCTCCTAGAAAGTTGTCTGGTAATGTTGGTCCCAACTTTCTGAGGACCTGCATTTCAGTGTTGGTACAATGCTATGGACACTAAAACACCTGGTGGTCATGGCGTGCCAGTGTTTGCTGGGAGTCATGAACTATTCTGAGTGGCCCACTTCCTTTTTAAATTACGTTAGGTCTGTGCCTGGAGACTAAGTCACCACAATAACAACCCCCAGCGATGGTGCTTTATACAGTACAGGGTACGTGACTATGCGGTACTTCTGGTGTAGAGTCAGTGCAGAGGCACACATTAAATTACCTCTGGTCTTAAATAAGACTGGATGGAGGAGGGTGAATGGGACATGCTGGTATGTCCACTGTGGGTAAACTCACTGGGAGGGGTCTAGTCAGTGTTTATCTGTGATTAGAACATGATTATTGATTATTGATTATGACTAGAGCACATGAATCTCTGTGTGTTTTCTCCATAGAGAGCAGATACAGACTGACTGCAGTGTGTCCGGGGCTGCTGTGTGTTCTCCTGCTGACTGCCATCACAGTGCCATGGTTCATGGTGACCCCTGAGAGACCATGTGCAGACCAGTCACACCAACCTGACTACAGTTAAAGACCAGTTACAGACCAGCTACACCAACCTGGCCAAAGACAGAGACCAGTTACTAGGGTTACCACCTTTCAGAAATGAAAATAAAGGAAAGGGGCGGGGTTGGGGGCATGGTCTTGTGTGAGTGACATGTTCGAAATACGGAACTAATCGCGTCCCATATTTGAGCTGAGTGGGGGGGGCGGGGGCAGTTGTTGGGGGAGAGTGTCCAAATAAAGGACGATTCCGTATTTTACTGGACGGGTGGCAACCCTACCAGTTACAGACCGTACTAATTATTTGTAGGTGCTAAACAGTGCTGCTAACTAGGAGAGAGGAGGTTGTTAGCATTAGCTTAGCCACCTCAGATCCCCACATGAAGTTTTGTCTGACTAAATCATGTTTAGAGGAGATATTTAAATCATAGGGACTGAAATTAGGCCACTGGAGCAAAGGATCTTGGAGCCCGACCACCTCACCTAGCATTAGCTTAGCAATTAGCAACATAACCAAACAGTACAGTACAGGCTTGATTTTGACTAACTGCTGCTCTGCTGAAATGATATAGATAATAAGAACTACTGTCTGAGAGGGAAGCTTACTGGTGAGGAGTGACAGAGAGCAGAAGGCAAACCTGGACAAGTCTGGGTTTGGCCGTTGCCAGGAGAACAGTACTTGCCTGACTGCATTATGCCCAGTGTAAAGTTTGGTGGTGTGGGGTTGTTGATCAGGGGTTGGGCTCGGACCCTTGGTTCCAGGGAAAGAGTCTCTTGATGCTTCAGCAGACCGAGAGATTTTTTATGCTCCCAACTTTCTGGGAACAGTTTGGGAATTGCCCCTCCATCATGACTGCGCAGAGTCCTGGCCTCAACCTGATACAACACCTTTGGGAGGAATTAGAGTGTAGACTGAGAGCCAGGCCTTCTCGTCCAACATCAGTGTCTGACTTCACAAATGCGCTTCTGGAAGAATGGTCAGAAATTCCCATAAACACATTCCTAAACATTGGAAAGCCTTCCCAGAAGAGTTATAGCTGCAGAGAGTGGGCCGACATCATATTAAGAATGGGGTGTTACTGAAATTCAGATGTGTGTGTGTGTGTGTGTGTGTGTGTGTGTGTGAAGGCAGACGCACGAATACTTTTAGCAGTACAGTGCTTTGCCTACAGGGAAGCGTGGCAGTGGGTGTGGAGCTCCCTTTGGTACTGGAAACCTGGAGCCAGAGCATCATAACTTCACATGACTTGGCTTGAGACCTGCTTGACTTATAGCAGGGACTCGACTTGACTTGTGACTTACTCCCACCTCTGCCTCAAACCCTTCTAACCAACTAACGTGAACCTCCAGCTCACAATTGCACAAGAAGATGAAGACATGAGGAGCATCAGTATTGTAATTGGCTGTAACACCATGAAAAGGGGTGGGGCCAGAGGTGGCACTGTGGTGCAGTGGGTTGCACTATCGCATCTCACCAAGAAGGACCTCAGATTTTGTCCAGGGTGTCCGGGGACCTTTCTGTGCAGAGCTGGGATGTTCTCCTTGTGTCTGTGTGGGTATCCTCCGGGTGCTCCAACTTCCTCCCACAGTCCACACACATGCAGTGAACTGGAGATGCTAAATTGCCCATTAGGTGTAAGTGCGTGTGTGTGTGTGTGTGTGTGTGTGTGTGTGTGTGTGTGTGTGTGTGTGTATCTGCCCTGTGATGGACCGGTGGCCTGTTCAGGGCCTGTCCAGGATGCACCCACCACGACCCATGAAGATAAAACGGTTTAGAAGATGAGTGAGTGAGAGTGCTTGTGGGGGCCCCCTAGTGGCTCAGGCCCCTCACTACAGGCTCAACAACCCCTAGGATGATCAAGGCCTGCTTTCTATTTAATAAACAGATTACTGTACAGTTTATTATGAAGTGTGTAAAAGCTGGGACTGGCACTGAATCTATTTCAGTTTATGTCTGTAATAAAATCAGTTTATATTTTTATTTCCACACTTCTGGATCAGAATGTGAGGTCATTACAGACGTCTCTTCGTACAGGTCAGTTGCCCTGTCAGTCAGAGGAAACAAAGAGAGTAGAGCAGCTGATTTAGACTTGCGGGTAGCATTTCGGCTGCGTTGTCATGGTGATGCTTCCTCTGGTGCTTCCTGTGGTGTTAGTGCAGGTAGGTCAAACGTCAGTTACTTTAGCCAATATGAGCTTCCACACACCGTCAACAGGGCTGCTACTAACAGAGGAGTACAATCTGACTACTTGAACTTGGTGTAGTTAAAAGTACATACTGACATAAAGACAGTTTCTACAGCATGACCTTTACTTAACCCAGGATAGAAATTAATATCTTACTGGTTTAGGAAACAATATGAGCTCATATTAACAACACCCACATGAACCAAGTCATGTGACCTTAACTCACTGATTGGCACAACGATTTTGTGATTGGTATTAGAAACACTGTGTGCGGGGATCTGATGTAATCAGGCATTAAACAGGCTCCCTATTTTAAGATGCATCAGCCATTATAATAAACTCCACTGTCCAAAAGTATTCAGACAGTCCCAGACACAGCCTGTATACCCCCCATAGAAAACTGCTGACCAATAGAGCGGGACGTTCTGGAGCACATGAGTTTAGGGTCACCCTGCCCAATGCCAAGTGTCAACTGGAGGGATATAAAGACCTCCAGGAATGGGTTGTGGAGCAGAGGAACCGAGTTCTCTAGAGTACTGGAGCTCTATTTTAGAACACTGAATGAGCAGGTGTCCACTATCATAAGCACATGTAGTGTAACTCCTGGTCCTGAACAAGCTTCTAGTACTGAAACTATAGTGCCTGGTTTAGAACTGTTTGAGACCGCCTGTTCAGTAAAGTAGGCCGAATCGCTTCCCTTGTTAACTTGGCCGCCTTTGGGTTTCTAAGACACAGTCAGATTAAGGTATCCAGAGTGATAGCTTTCGGGGGAGGGGCTGAATGCTGTCAGCAGTTTAGGTTTTCTGGCATCATAGGCAGCAGCTAAAAGCACGCAGTGGCGCTGACAAGCCGAGTGGCAACTCTGGGGACACCAGGCCGAGCTCATGTGCAGTGCAACACCACTAGGGTATCCTACAAGATGCCAGGTGGTGCTGACGAGTAACTGGGTATTGGGTAAGAGACCACTGAAATAATCTCAGCTATACCATTGAGCCATTAGTTTGCATCGTCTTAGTGAAATATGAGCACATGCCAATCAAGCACAGCTTTCAAATACAACATAGTAAATGGGATTTTAAGACCTCTCTGGAAATGCGTAATCGCATGTAAGAGCGTTTGGTAAAATGGACTGTGCTTCAGTTATCTTTCCCGACACATCAGTGTGATGATTGTAAACGTGCTGAAAGAGAACTTTGAGGCCTAAACTTCACGTTTGACCTCTTTTTTGATTCTGTGCATGTGGTGGTTAAATGTACAGACCCATGACCTTGTCTGAAATTAGATTGGTGACCTGTGACTTTAAAAACAATCAGTCCTAGAAACAAAGTGGTAATGTCATTACATCATATACCACATTCAGAAACCATGTTAGACATGCAGAGTACATACAGACATTAAACTACTATATATTTACTACATCAAGAGATGGGAACCGCCCATTACAAAAGACAGTAGCGTAGAAACCAACATACCACACACAGGAAGTAAATATAAGAATAGGTCTATAAATACAGTCACTTCCTTAACTAACGCCATCAGATTTATAATCAACCATAGCTAAGGAGCGTAGCTGTGCAGCAGAGCTCTCACACAGACACAGTAACTCTAGTAACAGTCTGTTAGTGAGGGACTTTAACAGATTAGAGATGGCTGGTAATATTTATGATGTGATCAGCACTGAGGAGCTGAACAGAGGAGAGCGAGTGGAGATGGTGGTGGATATCTATGAGAGTAGCGACGCTGTTAGAGCTCAGGAGACCACTACAAAGATGGAGGACACCAGCCCCAAGACGACCCAACAAACACAACATCCAGGTAACCAAACACAATCTCTAATACACATTCATTTATAGATATTAGTGTTAATGTACCAGTCTACACCGTTACAGTACAGCTAGCAGGTTCACTCGGTGCTGTACTGGATGGAAATATTCTCTGTGTGTAAGTTTAATGTTGATTTATAGACTCTGTATTAAACACCACTGTAATAAAAGTCCTCAGAGAAGTAAATGTGGGCTAACTGTAATTTTACACTGCAGGGAGCAGATGCTGTGGACTGGCTGCAGTGTGTCTGGGGCTGCTGTGTGTCCTCCTGCTGGTGGCCATCACAGTGCTGTGGTTTATGTTTACTCTAGAGAGAGACCATCTACAGACCAGTTACACCATCCTGACTGTAGAGAGAGACCAGCTACAGACCAATAACTCCAACCTGACTGTAGAGAGAGACCAGCTACAGACCAATAACTCCAACCTGACTATAGAGAGAGACCAGTTACAGAAAGACAGAGATGAACTCAAGGAGAAGTTTTCTGAACTGGGTGAGTGATTGGTGAACGTGATCTCTTGATGTTAGACATGTTACTGGATCAGTATCTGTTTGATGCTGTTTGTCACATTTATTGATTTCTCATTCTATGCTGTGTTCACACTGAAGATGATCAACAGTGTCAGACCATCATACTAACCATGTATAAGTGCTAAACAGTGCTGCTAACCAGGAGAGAGGAGCTGGCTAGCATTAGCTTAATCCATAATCCATGTATCAGTATATAAATTTATAATTGCATAGCGTTTCTACAGCTAATATCTCAAAGCAGCTTCACAGAAAAGCAGTTCATATAAAGGAAAAGAAAAACACAAAATCCATGTACAGATGTAGGGAAGGGAAATCCAGGTCCAAGGCCCGGTGAGCAAGCCAGAGGCAACAGTGGCAAAGCTCACTTAGAGGAATAAAGAAACCCCAAGAGGAACTCAGGCTCAAGGTGGAGGGGTGGGACCCATGGCCGAGCACCTTACGTTACCAAGCTCAGTGCAATGTGTCGAATCCAGTGGTGTAAAGTACGCTGCCACTGGACTATAGACCAGTGTATCCTGAGTGACGAATCACGCTTCTCCGTCTCCCCATCCAATGAAAAGTCTGGGTTTGGCCGTTGCCAGGACGGCACTTGTCTGACTGCATTGTGCCAAAATTTGGTTGAGGGGGATCATGGTGTGGGGTTGTTTTTCAGGACGTGGGCTTGGTCCCTTAGTTCCTGTGAAAGGAGCTCCTAATGCTTCAGCAGACCAAGAGATCTTGGACAATTTCATGTTCCCACCTTTGTGGGAACAGTTTGGGGGTGGCCCCTTCCTGTTCCAGCATGGTTTTGCTGAGACTGAGGGAGCCGCTCCGTATAGGCCCCTTATCATCATGGGTGATGTTACTGATTATTGTCGTCATCGGGAAACACGATGGTGTTGGAACTGTGGGCTGCGATGCAGTCGTGGGTACACGGTGTATACAGTATTGAGCAGAAAATACAGCCTTGGGGAAATCCTGTGCTGAGTGTGAGGTGTGTTCACCCATCCTAACACACTGTGGTCTGCAGGTGAGGAAGTCCATGATCCAGCTGCACAAGGTGTTGCTTATTCCAGGTGTGTTTAGACAGGAGCAGTAGATCTTTTCAGTACCCGCTCTGGAATGGCCCCACAGCTTTATGAGCTCCGTCCATGATCAGTGCTCTCCTCACCCGCCTCACTGAACACAACTCGGGGGCTCGATCAGGCGAGCTACCTGGGAGGAATTTAGATAAGACAGCTGAGCTCGGTCTGCTTCCTGAGGAATCTAAATAGCCAGGTGCAGTGTTTCAGGGCTAATTTGCTGCTTCCCCCTTAGTGGCTAGGGTGAGACTGGCACTCGGGTCCTTACAGCATGGTGTAGCATAATTGTTTCTTTTTTTTCCTGAGTAGAAAAATAGATTATCTGGGCTCCATTAGTCTGTCCTGCACTAAAACCAAGTATGGAGCATACTTGTATGTTGTACTTATACCCCTTGGTAACACACACGCCTTGTGAAGTATGGCCAACCTTGTTTGCATACCAAGCGGTTCTCTGCTAACCCCGTCTCCCTGGTTGTGCCTCAGCCTCGTCCTTTTGTGCTGTTGGATTCTTGCTGTTGACCTTGATTGTCAATTTCACTTATTAGTCTGACAGTGTCGAGAGAGCTGTGCAGTGTTTAGATGTCGAACTTGACGACCTGGATAATCCCACAGTGCTCTATTCTTCTTATGTCCCCACCTTCTCTGTAGATCTCTACCCTCTACCCTGGCTCCCGGTAGTTAACTGCTACTGGGGCCCCTAAAGGAGAAGCTGTCAAGGAGAGTCCTCTATACAACTCCTCATGGGGTGCCTCTCTGAGTAAAATGGACTTGTTTTCCATGTAAATGAGGGGAGCTTTAGCATTAGCTTTTTTCAAGGTGCACCTCTAATTGTATAATCCTCATATGAACATTAATAATTCTCTCTCAACAGAGACATTCATTAACCAACCAGGATTAAGATACTTCAACTCCAGTTTCTACTACATCTCCGCTAAGTGGAAGAGCTGGGAAGAGAGCAGACAGGACTGTACAGAGAGAGGAGCAGACCTGGTGATCATCAACAGCAGAGAAGAACTGGTGAGGGTCGTGTGGGGGTAAATAAAAAATACAGATACTTTATATTACATCACACCTTCCTGTTCAGCTGGTATATTAATTAATTAATAAGGAGCTAAAAAAAATAATAATTTCTAAACGTCAAAATCCATAAAGAGCTAAATTTTTTACATGTAGGTGTTCATATACCAAAACAGCCAAACAAGTTTTCACTGTGCCTTTAAGACTGTTATATGTAAATGAACTCTGCTCTGATTGGCTGTGGCTGATTCAGAAAGCAGTTCAGGCTGAAACACTCCTTATAGCTTCAGGGTGAGTGGGCGGGGCTAGACTGCTGTAAACAGGCTGTTTCTGTATATTGATGTCCATATATGGACTGTATGAGCTGGAGAGTGAAGGTACAGGTTTAAACTTGAGCAGCTTCACAAACTACATGAACCTCTTAATGAAAGCAGGTGAACATGATATGAGCTCTTTAAGTATCAGTGCCTGCAGCCTGGAGAGACTTCCTCCTCTACAAACCCAATCAGAGCAGCTTCAAGATGATCAGTGGAGACTCTGTGTCTGATTATAATCTCTCTTCTCTCATTGGACGAGAATTAGAGTCACTGGAACACAAGCAGTCTACACTCAGCCCAGACGTGTAGATCCAGTGCTGTAACAGACCCTGATTAGACTGTGCTGTGCTGCTGCTGCTGCAGTTCAGTGTGGGCGTTAGTGAACATGTGTACCTGGTAGTGTGTTATAGTGACCATCTCACTTCAACAGGTCTTCATTGAAACGCTGAGAGGAGATCAGACAGCTTGGACTGGTCTGAGTTACAGAAACACAGAGAGAGTTTGGAAATGGGTGGACGACTCAGCTGTAGACACTCGGTAAGAGACCACTGAACTGAACTCTGGTGATGTAGCTACTGGGCCAGATTCATAAACCCGGTGGTAGCAGCACCGTCACACAAAACATACAGCCCATAAATAAGAGCTAATTATTCAGTGATAATAATAATCTGTATGTGTTTTTACTGGAATTAAAGTTTAAATTTAAAAACACATTCTAATTTCAGTAACTCTCCGTCTCCACTGCTCTGATCAACACACTACATACTCTGATCTGTCTTTCAGGTTCTGGAGTCGGGGAAAACCACACGGTTATAGATATTGTGTTGTAACTGGTTATGGGTCTGATGCTGTACAGAACTGGGCTGATTATGAGTGTGATGATCAGCATTATTGGATCTGTGAGAAGAGAGTGATTAGTTAAACGACTGCATGTGAGTGAAGGTGAGCCAGCGCTGAGTTTAGAACTGTTCTGGTGTAAATAGTTATTGATGTATGTTCTGATGATGTATGTAGATTTTCAGATTGTAGTAGAAACAGACTGTACCTTTTCAGATACACACCTCCTGTCTTCCTTCCTTTCTCTCTGTCCTTCAGTCTTTATTTAGACCCTTATAATGACTATGTGAGAACATTAGCAGAAGAGTGACGACTTACGGTTCCCAAAACGATATTTACCATGTGACTCCCACATCTCAGTCCATCACCTTCTCACCTCTGTGTTCAGCATCTACCACAATCTCCTTAACGTAGATCAGCCTACTGACTAGTGCACTATCACAGAGTGCAGGGACTCCGCTGTGACTTCCTGCCAGCAGTAGTGTTAAGCTCACAGGCAGCACATGCAGGGTCACTATTAGAGTTAAGGTCAGTCAGTGTGGAATGGATGCAGGTGAGGACGTATATGCTAATTCAGGATTTACTGCAGACAACAGAAGGAGAAGCTTTTATCTTCTGGTCTTGGAAAGTTTCTTCTGTGACTGAATAAACTGAACTTTGGTTAAGACTGATTCATATCATGACATTGTAACTAGCAGGTTCATCATGTGTTGTACTGCATCACACAGGACAGTCCAGTACAAAGCCATTAGCTCTAAAGCTCACTGTACACATTAGTAACATCCCTCCCACTGTTCTAACACCACTGACCGTGTACTCAGAATCAGATGTCCAGATGTTTACACATGTTTATAACACTAAGGTGTTCATTTGGTATGTAGTGAGTTTTACACAGGACTATTTGGATCTGGTTGTTTGTGCACTGTAACAGGAAACACTCCTGCAGTGTCGTATGAGAAACTCCTTCAGGAGGTGAGCTGAAAGGCCCACACAAAGAGAAGCAGGATTTGTTAATGCTGAAATATAATTCAGCTCTTTATGGCCTGACTTTAACTTAATTATGGAAACTGGAGTCAGAGCATCATAACTCCATATGACCTGGCTTGAGACCTGCTTGACTTACAGCAGGGACTCGACTTGACTTACACACGTGACTTACTCCCACCTCTGCCTCAAACCCTTCTAACCAACGTACACAAACCTCCAGCTCACGATTGCTCATGAACATGAAGACATGAGGAGCATCAGTACTGTAATTGGCTGTAACACCATGAAAAGGGGAGGGGCCAGAGGTGGTACTGTGGCATTTCGCCTTTCACCAAGAAGGGCCTCAGGGACCAGGGACCTTTCTGTGCTGAGTTGTTCTCCTTGTGTCTGTGAGGGTTTCCTCCGGGGGCTTTGACGTCCTCCCACAATGCAGACACATGCAGTGAACTGTCCATTAGGTGTAAGTGTGTATGTATATCTGCTCTGTGTGCCTGTCCAGGGTGCACCGCCCACAACCACAGACAATGCAGTTTAGAGAGATGAGTGAGTGAGAGTGTTTGTGGGGGCCCCTAGTCACTCAGGCCCCTGGATACATGCTCAGCAACCCCTAGGATGATCAAGGCCTGCTTTCTATTTAATAAACAGATTACTGTACAGTTTATTATGAAGTGTGTAAAAGCTGGGACTGGCACTGAATCTATTTCAGTTTATGTCTGTAATAAAATCAGTTTATATTTTTATTTCCACACTTCTGGATCAGAATGTGAGGTCATTACAGACGTCTCTTCGTACAGGTCAGTTGCCCTGTCAGTCAGAGAAAACAAAGTAAGGGTCAGAGTAGAGCACCTGATTTAGACTTGCAGGTAGCATTTTGGCTGCGTTGTCATGGTGATGCTTCCTCTGGTGCTTCCTGTGGTGTTAGTGCAGGTAGGTCAAACGTCTGTTACTTTAGCCAATATGAGCTTCCACACACCGTCAACAGGGCTGCTACTAACAGAGGAATACAATCTGACTACTTGAACTTGGTGTAGTTAAAAGTACATACTGACATAAAGACAGTTTCTACAGCATGACCTTTACTTAACCCAGGATAGAAATTAATATCTTACTGGTTTAGGAAACAATATGAGCTCATATATAAACAACACCCACATGAACTGAGTCATGTGACCTCCACTCACTGAAACACGAACAAACACTGAGTGAGCAGGTGTCCACTATCATAAGCACATGTAGTGTAACTCCTGGTCCTGAACAAGCTTCTAGTACTGAAACACAACGCGGCCCAGTCATGCAGGGTGGCAGCTCTGGGGTGCCCTCCAGGATGCCAGACAGAACTTATGTGCAGGGCAACACCTCTGAGGCATCCTCCAGGACACCAAGCAGCGCAGACATGCAGGGTGGTGGCACTGGGTTGCCCTCTGGGTCACCAGACAGTGCGCACAAGCAGAGCAGCAGCTCAGGGGTGTAACCTCTGGGGTCTGGCAATAGGTAAACGGGCACAGCACTGACCACTGGGTAAGAGACCACTGAACTGATCTCAGCTATACCATTTAGCCATTAGTTTGCATTGTCCTAGTAACATATGAGCACATGCTAATCAGGCACATTCCTTCAGATACACCATAGTAAATGGGATTTTAGGCCCTCTCTGGAAATGTGTAATCGCATGTAAGACCGTTTGGTAACATGGACTGTGCATCATTTCTCTTTCCCAGACATGTCAATGCAATTATTGTAAACGTGCTGAAAGAGAACTCCGTCTTAAGGCCTAAATATAGGATATATTTTGAGGCTGTGCATGTGGTGGATATAAGTACAGACGTATGACATTGTCTGAAATTAGAGCAGCTAGACGCTGGTTCAGTAGGCCTACCACGCTGAGGTGTACGAGCATTGTGGCTAGAGTACAAGGCACCAAACTGGGGGAAAGGGCACTAAGCCAGCAGAGAATTAATCCTTACTACATCATCTTCTTCGACAGAGCTGAAATATTATAGATTCTAGAGAATATTTTAAACAGGAATTCTGAATTAAAAGACTGCGTGGAATGTGACTACACATTCACTGTGTCTCACAGAGTACATACAGACATTAAACACCTAAATATTTACCACATCGAGAAACACACCCTCAAACAGGAAGGCTCAAGGGAGGACACCCATCCTCCTCAGGTGGGGGCCGGTTGAAGAGAGAAAGACAGAGCTCACAGTAAAAGGAACTAGTATCTATTAGATACAGTCTAAATAATCCAGGAGGGAGCAACTGCAAGAGGACATCACATATGTCCTCTGTTTAACGGAGGAGTAGAGTTCATGATCAGTGTCAGATACTGGCGGCTCTATTGTGGTCACTGTAGTCATTCCGGCTGCCCAGCAGAAGAAACCAGGACAGGAGAGCCACATGGGAGATGATGATTTGGTGACTCTAGCAGCTCTTGAGGCTCCCATCTGATCACTCACACATCGCTCCTGGGGCTCAGTTTTTGCAATAGAAGTGCATTGAAGTGCATAGTCTCATCTCATTATAATATCTCAGAAGGGAAATAAAGAGGGTCAGAACCATCTTCCAGAAACGAGAGCTCTGCTGTACTCACATCTCCACCAGCACACAGGAAGTCTATTTAGAGCTAGCTCTTCATATTTGGTCACTTCCTTCATTAACACCACTAAAATAGTTAAACTAGCCACAGAGTGCAGCGCTCCCATAGTGTTCAGACAGACACCCAGTAGCTCCGTGTGTTACTGACTGCTCTATAGATCAGAGATGTCTCAGAGCGTTTATGAGGATCTGATCTGGGTTAAGGAGCTGCACACAGACGAGATGGTGGTGGTTGTATATGAATGTGTAGATGCTGTTGGAGACGGTGAACCCAACCTGGACATGGAGGAGAGAGGTAGGATAACACTGGTGTACTTAATGGTAGATGTATGTGTGTTGTATTGAGGGGATGTGTTCTGGGTGATCTGTTGGCACCTCAATGTCATTCCATGGAGTTCTGAGCTCAGCATAATGGATCTGGTGAAGACATGGCTACCACTGTGCTGGTACAGCTCCTAGAAAGGTAATGTTGGTCCCAACTTTCTGAGGACCTGCATTTCAGTGTTGGTACAATGCTATGGACATTAAAACATCTGGTTGTCATGGCGTGCCAGTGTCTGCTGGGAGTCATGAACTATTTTGAGTGGCCCACTTCCTTTTTAAATTACCTTAGGCCTGTGCCTGGTTGCTACCTTTCAGAAATGAAAACAAGGTACGCACAGAGGAGCTAAATATGGGGGTGGACTTGTGGCAACGCTAGTTCTTACATCAGTCAGGATTTCCATGAGACTGAAGTCATCTTTCTTGTTCTAATTTTCCTGTTCCACCTTAAAAGCAGCTGCAGTTACATTTTACTGAAGTGTATTATTACATATTCAGCTCCTGTCCTGCTGTACACCTGCTGTGTGAAAATGGAAAGCCATAAATGAAGCAGGCTGTTGTCAAGGCATCGAGACCTCTTCTTTTAGCATGTTAGCGCCAGTGCTCTAATCTTAGCTTAGCCTACACTGCAGGTATTTCCACTGTGGGTAAACTCACTGGGAGGCCTAGTCAGTGTTTATCTGTGAATATGATTATTGATTATTGATTATGACTAAAGCACATGAACCTCTGTGTGTTTTCTCCATAGAGAGCAGATACAGGCTGACTGCAGTGTGTCTGGGGCTGCTGTGTGTTCTCCTGCTGACGGCCATCACAGTACCATGGTTCATGTTGACCCCTGAGAGAGACCAGTTACAGAAAGACAGAGATGATTTGAAGAAGCAGTTTTCTGAACTGGGTGAGTGATGGGTGAACATGTTACCGGATCAGTATCTGTTCAGTGCTGTTAATTGGTGTTCATGATTTCTCATTCTATGCTGTGTTTACACTGAAGATGGTCAAATGTCAGACCATCTAACTAACCATAATTTCAGATTCAAGCGTTTGTCATATGCACTGAGAAACAAGCAGGTGCACTGTACAATGAAATTCTTACTCTGCACTCTCTCCCTGACTACAAGTACTAAACCATTATAATATAAATACAGAGTACTAAATAAGAAAGAAAAGACTAGAGAGGAGAAAAATATATGTATATAAATTAAGAAAATGTACAATATATGCTATATAAGTCTGAAAGGTGCACAACAGATGTACGGTATGCGGTATTAGTGCAAATGACAGAACTGTGCAACAGCAGCCAATTATTGATTTAAGTAGGTATAATTAGTGCTAACCAGTGCTGCTTACCAGGAGAGAGGAGATGGTTAGCATTAGCTTAGCTAGCAAGATACCACTTCAGCTCCCCACAGAACATGTTCAGTTCTGTCTAACTGAATCACCAACACACAAGTAGAAGATAATGATTTAAATAGGAGGTGGAGGAGGTGAAAGGATAGAAAGGTGAGATTAAACCTGTTCTGTGGTGTTTGGATTTCTAGCCTGACCACCTCACCTAGCATTAGCTTAGCAATTAGCTACAAACATTCTGACTAACTGCTGCTCTGCTGAAATGATATAGACGATAGAATCTAATGTCTGAGAGGGAAAGTTACTGGTGGGGAGTGACACGAAAGCAGAAAGCAAACCTGCGCTGTGGTGTTTGGGACTGTAGTGCCACCTATCTGTGAGGAAGCTGAAGCTTAGGTGTTATTGGAGCTTCTGACAGGACAATGATCCCAAGTATATCTCACCCTGACATTGATTCTGAAGAAGTCCTGGAAGATTCTGGAGGGAATGTCACAGTGGCCTGACTTTAACCACTGAAAATCTTTGGTGGTGTTTGAAGAAGACAGTTTGTAGCAGGCAGTCGTGGACTGAGAGTTAGGAAGCCAGTCAATGAAAACGACGTATAACGCATCACAGTGAGACTCCTTCTTCAGTGTAGTAAAAAAATAAAAATAAATGAAGTGTGCCTGTAGCAGAGTACAGTGTGTTAAGGTACTAGAGTGTGCAGTTAAGTGTGTGGTTGTAAACAGTATAGATGTATGAAGTGTACAGTGCAGGAAGGAGAACAGCAGCTCAGTAGCTGAAACAGCTAGTAGTATAGATGTTCAGTAAATGAATAAATAAACTAGAGATAAATAAACACACAGCTGAGATGTTCAAGTACACAGCTTAGTTAAAGTGCAGTGCATACAGTCCTGTGAGGTAGTGGAGCCCAGTGTGTGGGCTGCGGCGGTCATGCTAGATCAGTAACAGTCTATAGTGGTGTAGTCATGTTCTGGTAGGTGCTGCCGGTGTCACTCACTGTGTCATCGTAGATGCCCTGTATGGGTGGGAGGGCAGCTGTGGTGATGTGCTGTGCAGTCTTTACCACACTCAGCAGGGCACTGCCATACCACACAGTTGATGTCAAGATGCTCTCCACGGTGGATCTGCAGAGGAGCTGCTGTGGCAGGTTGACTCTCCTCAGCCTTCGTAGAAAGTGGAGGCGTGGTTGGGGCTTCCTGACAATGTGTGAGGTGTTTAGTGTCCAAGTAAGACCCTCGTGTAAGTGGACACTAAGGAACTTGAAGCTGCTCCCCCTTTTCACCAGCCTACCCCCGGTGTTCTTTCCCCCTCCTGAAGTTAGTGATCAGCTCTCTGGTTTTGCTGAGACTGAGGGAGAGGTTGTTGTGGCACACCACTCTGTGAGAGCTGGAGCTCCTCTCCGTATGGGCCCTCATCATCGTTGGTGATGCTGCTGATCATTGTTGTCATTGGGAAGCTTGGTGGTATTGGAACTGTGGGCTGCGATGCAGTCCTGTATGTACAGTGTGTACAGCCTTGAGGACATTTACATTTGGTGTCTGGGGTCACGACTTTGTTCCTGTAATCAGTGATCACCTTGATCCCTTGACACATGCGCCTGGGGTCCAAGTTGGTGTTGACTTGACATGTGACCTGTGATCTGTACTGGTGATTTGCAGTCCTGATGCCAGCCTTTAGGTTGTGTCTGGCAGCTTTGAGTTCCTCACTGTTGCCAGATTTGAAGGTAACAGTGAGGAACTCCACACACTTATCATCCACACACTTCCTGATGAATCCAGTGACTGATGCATATTCATTCATGTCCACCAGAGAGTCTGTGGTGGCTGCAGATCTGAACATCTCCCAGTCAGTACACTGAAAGCAGTCCTGTAGCTCCGACTCTGCTGCTTCAGGACACACACACACTGCTCTCCTGTGACCCGTTTCAGCAGCTGCCAGTATGTGGGCTTCATCAACAGAGAGATGTGGTCACTCTTACTGAACGGAGGCAGGGAGGTGGTGCTGAAAGTCTCTTTGATGTTGGTGTAGACGTGATCCAGTGTGCTTCCCCTCGTGTCAGACAGGAGACGTGCTGATGGAAATTGAGGTACCCCATGATGATGAGTGCAGCTTCTGGATGGAGAGACTACTTGGTTAGCGCTAGCTTAGCATTGCTTTGTGGGTGTATGTAGACAGCCACATCAATAACCACAGAGGGCGGTAATCAGGTCTGCATCTCACCACCATGAACTCTAAATCAGGAGAGCAGAAGTGTTCAACAACCGCAGTGTTGGTGCACCATCGGTCGCTCACAAACACCCACAGCCCACCACCTTTGTTTTGAGCGAGAGGGTAGTGTGGTCCATGCAGTGGGCTGTTAGCCCCTGTAGCATGATAGCCGAGTCTGGTATGCTGCTGTGAATTTCAGTAACCCTAACCCTGGTTAGGCAATCTGTTATGAGCCTGAGTATCAGTTCGTTCAGTTCGCTTTCCAGAGGACGGATATTTGTGAGCAGTAGGCTAGGAAGTGGTATCTGAGTTCTCTTCACTAGCCTCGCCCAGACACCTCCTCGCTTACCCCACAACATTCACATGGCCGTCTTAGTCCCCTGCGTTAGGTGTGCCTGTAATTAACACCTCAAAATGCCCAGCATACCTCACCATGGCTTGGTTTCAGAAGAAGACCAGGAAGATTCTGGAGTGGAGGTTTCAGTCGCCTGACTGAGGTGGGGTTTGAAGAAAGCGGTTGTAGCATGCAAACCCACAAATACTACCGAAGGCCTTTGTCCATGATGATTCATCAGGAACGCTGCAAGAAGCTGGTGTCCAGCAAGTTACGATCACATGGTTACACTCTTGTGACACTGACAGTGTATCAGTTATAAACCTAGCGGTAGATCTTTCCAGTCTCTGGGACGATGTTCAGGCGTGCTTCCTTTGATGAACTGAAGGTGAGGAGGGTGTGTGGAGGCTGATGTCACAGTGTACAGATATCCTACTTACTGTCAGATATGGAGAGGCTAAAGCTGATCAATGCTCTGGTCTGTCAGATAGCTTCCTCCTCTTCGTCTGTTACCTGCACTGCAGGTATAATAATTTAATTGGGTATCAGGCCGTTACCATAGAGAAGGACACCAGGAGCTTTCACCACCCAGTGTGTGAGTAACAGGTACTGAACTAAATAGATCATGATCTAAAATGAAAACCTGCTACTCAGCATCACCAGCTTTTCCACTGTGGGAGATAATTATGAATCAGAGTTTTAAATTATAGAGAGGCAGCAGCATTACATATAGTCTTCAGATGTTCAGCAGATCTTACCACTGAAAATCAGGAGTCATGAATTTATTACAGAGTAAAGGGACCACACAGTGGATCATATTTTAAGAGCTGTACTGTAAGAGGTTTTATATTTCAAACCTCCTGCATGTGTAACGGTAGCGCTTGGTGGGTTTAGACTCAGGGCTCCTGAATACAACTCAGGGGCTCTATCGGGTGAGCCACCTGTGAGGAATTTAGATAAGACAGCTGAGCTCAGTCTGCTTCCTGAGGAGTCTAAATAGCCCATTCACCAGGTGCAGGGTGTTAGAGCTGATTGCCAGTTTGCTGCTGCCCCCTAGTGGCTAGGATAAGACTGGCACTCAGGCCAGGATACTTGTTTCTTTTTTTCTGAGGAGATTAAATTATCCGGGCTCTATTAGTCTAGTCTGTCCTGCACTAGAAACATGGGTAATGAGTGGGGTTTATGCTGGGTACAAGGCAGGACATGGAGCAACATTTTTCTGACTGTAGTTTTGTCTGTTTAGGTCATCTTTATGTATAGGGAGTTTGGGAGAAAGAATATTGATGTCCTGTTTTGATATCAGGAAGATTCTCCCTTGTGGCTGTCATTGGAAAATCGATACACGGCATTTTTTTTTTGTTTGTTTGTTTTGTTTTTTTGAGAAATGGTTTTATTAAGTCACTGCATAGTTGTTGGAATGCATCTTATTCATCAGACATTTTTAATGTATACTGGGGGATTTGTTGGATGAGGCAGTAAGTGGGGGGTTGTTGTTGTGTCCCCACCAATCCTATTTAATAGTTACTGATGAGGAGGATCTCAGAAGAAGAGATCTCTTGGAATCCCCTTTGGTTTTTTTGGCGTGGATTATTGTCTCTCTGGTTCTTGACCCCTGCCTGTCTCCCTGTTTGTGCCTCAGCCTCATCCTTTTGTACTGTTCGATTCTTGCTGTTGACCTTGACTGCCAATTTGACTGATTAGTCTGCCAGTGTCTGGAGAACTGTGCAGTGTTGAGTTGTTGAACTTGATGAACTGGATAATCCCACAGTGCTCTATCCTCTTATGGCCCCACCTTCTCTGTAGATCTAGAATAACAGATTTTCCAGATCCAGTACAAACAGTACAAACACACCATCCCGACTCTAAAGACCAGCCTTCACTCCTGCAGAGGAAAACCTTTAGTCCCTACATGAGTAACTATACTAGAATATCTACAGCTGGCTAACAGCTTCACTACCCCATTACCCCTGACTGTCCTCCTCTACCAGAACCCCGGCTCCCGGTAGCTAACTGCTACTGGGGCCCCTAAAGGAGAAGCTGTCGAGAAGAGTCATCCTCCTCATGGGGTGCCTCGCTGAGTGGGGTGGGCTTGTTTTCCATGTAAATGAGGGGAGCTTTAGCATTAGCGTTTTTCAAGGTGCACCTCTAATTGTATAATCCTCATATGAACATTAATGATTCTCTCTCAACAGAGACATTCATTAACCAACCAGGATTAAGATACTTCAACTCCAGTTTCTACTACATCTCTGCTGAGGGGAAGAGCTGGAGTGAGAGCAGACAGGACTGCACAGAGAGAGGAGCAGACCTGGTGATCATCAACAGCAGAGAAGAACAGGTGAGGGTCGTGTGGGGGGTAAAAAAAAAATACAGATACTTTATATCACATCACACCTTCCTGTTCATCTGGTATATTAATCAATTAATAAGAAGCTAAAAAAATAATTTCTATACCTCAAAATCCATAAAGAGCTAAATTTTTACATGTAGGTGTTCATAAATATAAATAATTGATCTTAGAATTAAACAAGTTGTCACTGTGTCTTTAAGACTGATATATGTAAATGAGCTCTGCTCTGATTGGCTGTGGCTGATTCAGAAAGCACTTCTGGCTGCAACACTCCTTATAGCTTCAGGGTGAGTGGGCGGGGCTAGACTGCTGTAAACAGGCTGTTTCTGTATATTGATATCCATATATGGACTGTATGAGCTGGAGAGTGAAGGTACAGGTTTAAACTTGAGCAGCTTCACAAACTACATGAGCCTCTTAATGAAAGCAGGTGAACATGATATGAGCTCTTTAAGTATCAGTGCCTGCAGCCTGGAGAGACTTCCTCCTCTACAAACCCAATCAGAGCAGCTTCAAGATGATCAGTGGAGACTCTGTGTCTGATTAGAATCTCTCTTCTCTCATTGGACGAGAATTAGAGTCACTGGAACACAAGCAGTCTACACTCAGCCCAGACGTGTAGATCCAGTGCTGTAACAGACCCTGATTAGACTGTGCTGTGCTGCTGCTGCTGCAGTTCAGTGTGGGCGTTAGTGAACATGTGTATCTGGTAGTGTGTTATAGTGATCCTCTCACTTCAACAGGACTTCATTAATAGACTGAGAGGAGATCGGACAGCTTGGATTGGTCTGAGTTACAGAAACACAGAGAAAGTCTGGAGATGGGTGGACAACTCAGCTGTAGACACTCGGTAAGAGACCACTGAACTGAACTCTGGTGATGTAGCTACTGGGCCAGATTCATAAACCCGGTGGTAGCAGCACCGTCACACAAAACATACAGCCCATAAATAAGAGCTAATTATTCAGTGATAATAATAATCTGTATGTGTTTTTACTGGAATTAAAGTTTAAATTTAAAAACACATTCTAATTTCAGTAACTCTCCGTCTCCACTGCTCTGATCAACACTCTACATACTCTGATTCTGTCTTTCAGGTTCTGGAGTGATGGAAAACCATACGGTTATAGATATTGTGCTGTAACTGGTTATGGGTCTGGTGCTGTACAGAACTGGGCTAATTCTAACTGTTATGATCAGCAGTATTGGATCTGTGAGAAGAGAGTGATTAGTTAGACGACTGCATGTGAGTGAAGGTGAGCCAGCGCTGAGTTTAGAACTGTTCTGGTGTAAATAGTTATTGGTGTGTGTTCTGATGATGTATGTAGATTTTCAGATTGTAGTAGAAACAGACTGTATTAAAGAGACCTTTTCAGATACACTCCTCCTACACATCCTGTCTTCCTTCCTTCTCTCTGTCCTTCAGTCTTTATTAAGACCCCAATAACGACTCTGTGAGGACATTATCAGAAAAGTGACTTACGGTTCCCAAAACTATATATATAAATAAACGATATTTACCATGTGACTCACATCTCAGCCCATCACATTCTCACCTCTGTGTTCAGCATCTACCACAATCTCCTTAATGTAGATCAGCCTACTGACTAGTGCACTATCGCAGAGTGCAGGGACTCTGCTGTGACTTCCTGCCAGCAGTAGTGTTAAGCTCACAGGCAGCACATGCAGGGTCACTATTAGAGTTAAGGTCAGTGTAGAATGGATGCAGGCGAGGACATGTGCTCTGATTCTATCTTTCAGGTTCTGGAGTCGTGGACCACATGATTATAGAGACTGTGCTGTAACTGGTTATGGGTCTGATGCTGTACTGAACTGGGCTAATTCTAACTGTGATGATCAGCAGTATTGGCTCTGTGAGAAGAGAGTGATTAGTTAAACTACCACATGGAAGTGAAGGACAGCAAAATAAGTTCTACTATGTGTTATGCCCTATATGGTATCTATTTGTTGTATTTTGATGATTTGTTATGTAATTTAGTCAGCTGGCATTGTACCATTTATGTTTCATGTTTTTTCATGATTTTCACTGTAATTATTTCTATTATTAAAGCTATTATATATAACAGACTGCAGTGGTGACCATACTGTTACAGAGAGACTCAGAAAGGCAGTGTGTCATCTTCAATGACGAGTCCTGCTTTTGTCTTGGTGGAGACCACCAATAAATCTACGGGTGGAGGCACCGAGGTGAGCACCATGGTGAACATTTGGTCTGATGTCACTCCACCTCCACCCCTATTGCACACTCTGCAGGAACTGTGTGAGGATATTCAAGCTGCGTGGGATGGATTATCACAGGACACCATTAGGAACCTCCAAGCTAAGGTAAACGTATCATCATCTATTGTTCCTGGTGACCTTTATCTTCCTTCCCAACCGCACTGGGGTCCCACACCTCCTTTTGGGTGCAGCTACTCTTCTGATGATGGGTGTATCATGTGTGTGACATGCTACACCCAAATTTAAAATGATTTGACATGAGTCATGACGGATGGTTCATGGAGTATGTATTGCTCGAAGCCTCTGAAGCTATGCAAAGACTACAGTACATGACTGTAAGAGCTGAAGAGAAATGAAAGGATTAGAGAAAGAGAAGCTTCCATATTTACCATAAAGTGTTTCAGTGATAAACATTCAGTATACCCACTGTGCCTCTTCAAAGGGGGCTTAAAACAGGAGCTGGGCTCTGTATATATATATATATCCGACTCATGTAGGCATGTTAATAACCACAGAAAATAATAAACAGGTCACAGTTTTGGGGTTCTTTATAATCTGACTGGTTCAGGTTCTGATGGCGGTACAGTCTAACTACATTCATGCCCTGTAGTACAGCACATGGCCCGTGAGAGTAACTGTAGTGCACTGCATACGGTGCTGCATGCTGCTAGACTCCAGTGCACAGTGCATTGCCCCTGTCCAACAACAAACATGTCTCTCCATTTTTGTGGAAAACTGAACTTTAAGCTGTGTTTGAACCCAGCAGCTGTCACTTACACTGCATGACGATTTCATGATGAATGGACCAACAGAAATGGCCCAAAATCTGCTTCCACTGACCCACATTAAAATTAGATCAGGTTTTTGCCCTCTCCTGTAAAGTTACCACTTTGTAGAGACTTCCTTCACTTTGGACAGCCACGGAATACACAGTCGAGTCACATTATGAAGACCACTTCCTGTATTTGAAGATGGCAGCGTGTAGCTCATGGAGAAACTCACGTTTTCATTACACTCTCTGGCTCCACTCATTCATGTGGAAGGCACTCTCAACCCATTTGGGTATGAATCCAATTTTGCATATCACATACACTTATACGTGCTGATTGTCTTCCCTGGATCTTCCAGCAAGACAACGTGACAAGTCACATGGCTAGAAATGTCCGCCACTGGTTCCAAGTACTACACTGGTTCCCTAATTCCCCAAACTTGAATCCAGTTGTGCACATTTGGGACAACCTTGATCGTCGTGTTCGCTCTCTATGGATCCTCCCCCACACACCTTCCAGCAGCTGTGGGGTGCACTGCAGTCAGCATGACTCCAGATACCTGTAACAACCATGTGTCAGTTACTCTGGGTATTAGCTGCTGGTCATAATAATGTGAGTCGACGGCGTGCAGAAAATAGCAGGTAAGATTACCACATCGTCTTCCACCCCTTCTGCCTTCTGACGGACATGCGCGTCTTGCTTGTGCTGTCATGTGACTCTGTTTTTTCTGTGACTCTTTTCTCTGGCATTAGTAGTTTCTATGTTTGTTCCACAAGGGGTTCAAGTTCATTTTGTGCTAGTGAGCTTCCTTAGACCTGCGTTTTGGAGTTTTAAGACATATTAAATAAAGTTTATTTAAATTCTCCATCACGTTTGTCCCGCTGTGTGAGGAAATGCATTTCCTGAAAGTCTTCAGCTTCTCACTAAAACGCATTTTTCTCACAAACCCATCCTTCTTTCAAAGAGCATGGTCTGTCATTCCAGCACTTCTTATCGGTCTGTCCGCAGAACTCACCGCAGTCCTCATTGTCTATGTTATTCGGTTCCCCTGGACACCAATAGCTGTAACCCAGAGAAGCAAAGTCAGGTCCTGATTAATATTACCTTCTGATTCAGTTATGTTCAGTATTATGTGCCCATTTACTGTAACACAGGGAGCTCAGAAACAGGGAGGGGATCCATTATGGTAGGCTTTATTCAAAAAACATGAAACACAAAAGCATCCAAAAGTACAAAAAGCTCAAAGGTTGCCAAAAACCAGAACAGAAATCTCAAAAATCCAAACACCCAGAAGTTTCTCAAAAATAAACAAAAAAGCCAGGAAGTCATTTAAAATGGCACAAAAATGAAACACCGAGATAACTGAAGAAGCAAGACACTCACGAGGACAAACAACCAGTCAACAGGGTGGCGGTTAATGCTCCACAAACACCTAGGGAAGGGCAGGCTATTTAAAGGAACGGGTATTAGATACTCAACCAAGATCCAACCAAGACAAGACAAGGCCATTTATTATTATATTTGCATTTACCATCTGCAGAGACACTCCCATGGCCACACAGATAAGTTAGATACGGCTATTCTAGGCAAGCTAATGTTCTAATAAGCAACTGAACCAGAACGTACATTTCTGACCAGGCCACCAGAGGCTTAAAGACAACCCAGTGATAAGACAGCTGTGTAGAATGATAGTCAGCATACATGTTTTATAACAGGGTTTGTGAGTTTTAGTCCTGGAG
>JAMWET010002718.1:0-83533 GCA_024036415.1 Prochilodus magdalenae | reverse complement strand
ATGTTGGCTTACACAGAAACCTTATTTTGCCAGGTGAGCTATAAGACTCTATGATTAATGTTATTAAATAACTGTGAAAATGAAATGTACAACATATACAAATGCAGAACATCATCTAACTAAGAGAACCAATAAAACATGTTATCATTTTAATAAAAACACACTTTAAACTATTTAAAGCTACACTGTAAAAAACTAGATTTAGATCTCATATTTTATCAAATGTCACTAATCATATTTTCTATGAATAAGCACAGTTATGTCTTAATATCATGTATAATAAACAGAGTACTATGATTCCTTCAGGTTTTAATACATTTTATCCAGAAGTGTTTGATTAACTTGCAAAATATAAACTTGAATAAAACAGTAATTAGAAATATACAGTGCACATGGTGTGATCTCATTTTTCACAAGTGATAGCATGTGACATGTGCAAAATATGCATGTATTTACATGTGAAATCCTAAGCTTTCCCACTTCCTGCATCTGCAAGTCTCTCTGCAAGTCTTACTTAAGTAAAAGTACAAGTATTTCTTTAAATATCCTCCAATGTGTCACTCTACATATTCCAACACTTCCACCTTAATACCAAACAATAGCAACCATTCAGAAACCTGGATTTACACAGGATGCACATAAGAAATCATATGGACACTTACCACAGACACTCACCATCAGACAATTAAACCTACAAAGTTCAAGATGTACAAACTAAAAAACTACTTATCGGCACAGAGGAGAGACCCAAAGAAGAGGAAATGGAAAGTTACATCAAACAGCTCGTGTGGAGATGAGCAAAAACAATCTTATAAACCAAATGAATCACTGTAGGCAAAAAGCACAGCAGAAATATTGTTTTTTTAACTGTTTTTTGTCACTTCAGCATGTTGTACCATAATCCTGTAATGATGTAATGCACTGACATAATGCTAGATGCTTGCTTGGTATCTTAACAAAGCCCGACAACCTTCTATAGTAAAGCAACTCTGTAAACAGGTTGATACTGATGCCAGATTCACAGTTTGACTGATTTTAATTCCTTAATATCTTGAGCCCAAATTTAGTTTCTTGTTTGAATTTCCATTCCACCTTAAAAAGTCTTGCGGACATGTCGTGCTTGTCTACTCATCTGAAAGTAACAGTTACATAGTTTAAGGTGGAATTACAGTAGGCAGCCCAAAACACTACCAGCTTACCAGGAATACTCCTGATAACCCACTCTGGCACTAAGTAACATCACAGCTGCAGGTTACTTTCAAACACATTGTCCGTATAAACCGCTGACTCAGTATAGTCACTTTGGCACCATGACCACAACCAATCACAGGTTTACTTTTAAGTCCAGTCCATTATTTTGTGCAGGACATATACACCACCAAAAAGACGTAGATGTGCTGTCGGCCTAATTAAACCAACAATCACTCCAGGGTAATATCATGAAAAAAAAAATTTCAGTTCTTATCTGAGATTATCAGGGTGAACAGGCTGTAAACATTTTACATTATATTATTGCACTGCCTTTTTTATCTCTGGGAACTTAATGTATATTTAAAAAAAGAATTCTACTGGCTGGTCATGTACAGTGATTTGTTTATATATATATATATATATATATATATATATATATATATATATATATATATATATATATATACATATATATATATATATATATATTTTTTTTTATAGACATATTATATTGTCTATATTCTTGCCTCATTGTCGTAAGAGATATATTTATATAGCAGAAGGTTTTATTTATAGTTTATAGTTATTTATAATATAGTTATCTATAAGTTATCTATAATAGTTACCATGTTTAATAAGTCTGTACTTACTTAGTTATATTCATACAGTACAACCCATTTTGTATTGTATTACTGTGCTTTACTGCTACTTGCTGCTAAAGCTCCTTCAGGATCAATAAAGTATGTACAGGCATGTATGTATGTATTTATCTATCAGTGTTATACTTACTGAGTGTCAGAGAGTACATCCACACTCCTGAATGAAGGAGGGTCTCCTATGGACCGCTCACTCTTCATAGACACACAACTGGGTTCTCCTCCTCCTCTACTGAATGAAGGGGGGTCTCCTATGGACCGGTCACTCTTCATAGACACACAACTGGGTTCTCCTCCTCCTCCTCCTCCTCTACTGAATGATGGGGGGTCTCCTATGGACCGGTCACTCTTCATAGACACACAACTGGGTTCTCCTCCTCCTCCTCCTCCTCTACTGAATGAAGGAGGGTCTCCTATGGACCGGTCACTCTTCACAGACACACAGCTGGGGCCTCCTCCTCCTCTACTGAATGAAGGAGGGTCTCCTATCGACCGGTCACTCTTCACAGACAGACAGCTGAGTTCTCCTTCTCCTCTACTGAATGAAGGAGGGTCTCCTATCGACCGGTCACTCTTCACAGACACACAGCTGGGTTCTCCTCCTCCTCTACTGAATGAAGGAGGGTCTCCTATGGACCGTTCACTCTTCATAGACACACAGCTGGGTTCTCCTCCTACTCTATTGAATGAAGGAGGGTCTCCTATGGACCGGTCACTCTTTACAGACACAAAGCTTGGGCCTCCTCCTCTACTGAATGAAGGAGGGTCTCCTATGGACTGGTCACTCTTCATAGACACACAGCTGGGGCCTCCTCCTCCTCTACTGAATGAAGGAGGGTCTCCTATGGACCGGTCACTCTTCACAGACACACAGCTGGGGCCTCCTCCTCCTCTACTGAATGAAGGAGGGTCTCCTATGGACCGGTCACTCTTCACAGACAAACAGCTGGGTTCTCCTCCTCCTCCTCTAGTGAATGAAGGAGGGTCTTCTATGGACTGTTCACTCTTCACAGACACACAGCTGGGTTCTCCTCCTCCTCTGTTGAATGAAGGAGGCCCAGGCATGGATGTGTCACTCTTCATAGACTCATAGCTGGGTTCTCCTCCTTCTCTGCTAAATAACAAAAGATCAGGGCTGGATCGGTCATTCTTCACAGACACAATCCTAATGCATGTACACCTGCACAATACAAAATCTTACCTTTTTTCAAGCTAAATGATAATAGAGAGTTACTTACTCTTTTTCAGTAGTTCCACCCCAATTAATGGAATTGTGAAGCTCAGTCATGGAGATTTAACTGTTTATGGATGTACAGCTCCTGTGAACAGTTCCATTAAAATGCAGGATGGAAATTTATAATAATGAGTAGAATATCAAAGTTTGATGTCAGAGTGAAAAATACCTGATAAACAAGCAGAACTATATTTTACATAAAAATGTTGAGAGTTTAAGTGATTTAATCTTTTGAACAGAATTAGACTTTTAATCTTTTATATACACACAAACAAACAACTCTGGAAATAAATAAGGAACCAATCTTATTAACTCAGCATCTCCACATGTACAGCAGGTTCTTAGTGAGGAACAGAAGGTGCGTTCCAGCTTTACTGGCAGATACAGTGATACAAATCTGGTTCATAAGAACATGTTGGCTGGGACGAATTTATTTAAGTCATCTTGTGCTGTGTTGGTGTGTCTGCTGGGATGTTAACATGTTCAACTATGACTATTTGCACACCTGTACAGATGTTCTCTTTCTGTAAATATTCAGGTCATCTGTAACTTTCTATATATAATATTTTTCAACTAAATCTGTTACACATCTCTCAGCTTCTTCAACTTTTTATTACCTTTAGTACTTTTTACTTTTTTTAATTTATCCCCTACCCTATTTATTGTTTAGTGTAATTTTCCTTTAGTTTAATACTGTAAATAATCTGTGTTCTGTGTTTTTGTTACTCCTCAGTTGTTACTTGTCATATGTGTTACTCTCACCAAGACAAATTCCTTGTATGTGTAACATAATTGGTGAAATAAAAGATTCTGATTCTGATTCTGATTCAGTGATAGTTTTGGGAGTTTTTCCTTGCCACCGTCACCTTCAGCTTGCTCACCTGGGGCTTCTTTCTTTTCTCTTCTTAATGAATTATTATTACTGAATTTCTGTAAAGCTGCTTTGAGACAGCGTCAGCTGTAAAAAGCACTATATAAATAAATAAGATTTGACAGTTTTTACTTTGAAAGCCGAGACAAAAATACATCTCAGACAGCAAAACTGTTCTGGTCAAAGTCTGGCCCACATTACCTATTTTCACCTGTCCCGTTTGCCAGATGGGTTGATGGAACTTGGGTGGACCGCTCCCAGTACCAAAATGTGGGCTACATACTGTTACACGGAGACAGGACGTGGAGACTGGATGCAAGTGCAAGCCTTTAATGACAAAGGATCAAAACAAAACCAAAAACACTAGGACAACTGAGAAACAAAACACCACTGAGTGAATGGGAAACAGAAACAACTAACACAGATAAACAATCGACATGGAGACAAAGACTGGTGGGAGGACAAACGCCAAGCCAGAAGAAAGGGCACAACATGGAGTATAAAACAAGGGCTAACGAGCAACACCTGGGAAGGGGCGGAGCCAGAAACACGTGAGGGGCCTGACTAGAGGGTGGAGACAGGAGGAGCAAAAGACCAAAACAAACAGAAGCACTATCTCTGCCAGAAATGGATCTGCTTTGGGACAGGTTTTTGCTGATCATTCAAAATTCTTTTCCTACTGCATTTTTTCCTATGGTTTACTTTGTTAAATAAATCATTTTTTTGGGATGGAAACATTGTTAATTAACTGTTTATAAATAAAAACTTTTAAAAAGCCTCTTCATCCGACTCATGGAGGCATCACTGCTCGATAGATGTCTGCAATCCTAGCTGTCGGGGCAGTCAGGTTCTGCGATAAGGGGATCAAGAGTGAAACTACCTGCCAAATGCGAAGTGGTTGATTCCTTCTGGGTGCAACTATTTGTGTAACTATTGTTTTCACAGTGTAGAGTGTATAGGAGTGTAATTCTTAGTTTATTAAAATAGTTTATTGGTTATAGGCCCAGGTCCAGATAGGACAATGTCTATGTCCATACATGGATGATGGACCGCCTATTAGTGACCTGTCCCCTACACTGTGCTTGTGGTTTATCTGGCTTGGAATGTTCTCGAATAACCAGTTTAACTGGTCCTAAACGGCTACTCGTGACATAAAAAGCACACTCACTCACAAACACTCACTCAAGAAAGGTTCCAGAGTGTGAATCAAACTATAGTTTTACTGAAGCCCCCACCCTACTTCAGTTCTACCCTTATTTTCTATACAAAGTCTTTCAATCTGAATATTTTTGTATTATTCTTAGTATCTTATAGGACTGAAGCTGAACTTTTTTAATGTAGTAAACCTTTCCGTACTGTATGTTGATCACAGCATTACTCTGTAGCATACACAAAATATGGGCATTACTAACTTAGTAACATAATTGCGATTAAAAGTAGTTCGTTTTTTATTAGCATTTATTAATAGTGTACATTCTTTTTCCCATTACTGTATCTACTCAACCTGTGCTATTAGATACTACAAAACTGGATAAGCAGCTTAAGTTTCTACAAACCCAGCAGCTGAAAGCACTTCCTCATAAAGTTCATCACAAAACTTCAAATAACATTAACAGCTTTTTAAAATTGCTTAGATACGTTTCTGAAAACATTAATCTCATTCTCAGTATATTTCTAAAATACTAAAAGATGTCTTACAACACTACATCACCTGTACATAAGAGCATAACACACTCAAAAGGTCAACCACATACATTACAACACCATTAATTAAGCTGCTTCTACTACCTGCAATGTAGACTTTATATATCTATACTGGTAAAACTACATACATAACTGATACTGCTCTACACTTTGCACAGGTCCTACTGTACTGTTTACACACATGTCCTACTGTACTGTTTCTGCACATTGTTTTTGTCTATTTGTCTTTGCACTATACTATTTCCTTATATATATTATATATACAGGTGCTGGTCATATAATTAGAATATCGTGAAAAAAGTTGATTTATTTCAGTAATTTCATTCAAAAAGTTAAACTTGTATATTATATTTATTCATTACACACAGATTGATATATTTCAAGTGTTTATTTGTTTTAATGTTGATGATTATAACTGACTACTAATGAAAACCCCAAATTCAGCATCTAAGAAAATTTGAATATTGTAAAAAAAGGTTCAATAATGAAGACACCTGGTGCCACACTCCAATCAGCTAATTAACTCAAAACACCTGCAAAGGCCTTTAAAGGGTCTCTCAGTCTAGTTCTGTAGGCTTCATAGTCATGGGGAAGCCTGCTGACTTGACAGTTGTCCAAAAGGCAACCACTGACACCTTGCACAAAGAGGGCAAGACACAAAGGGGCATCGGTAAAGAGACTGGCTGTTCACAGAGCTCTGTGTCCAAGCACATTAATAGAGAGGCGAAGGGAAAAGGTGTGGTAGAAAAAAGTGTACAAGCAATAGGGATAACCGCACCCTGGAGAGGAGTGTGGAACCAGACCCATTCAAAAATGTGGGGGAGATTCACAAAGAGTGGACTGCAGGTGGAGTCACCACCACACACAGACATATGCATGACACGGGTTCCAGCTGTCGCATCCCTCGTGTCAAGCCACTCTTGAACAAGAGACAGCACCAGAAGCATCTCGCCTGGGCTAAAGACAAACAGGACTGGACTGCTGCTGAGTGGTCCAGAGTTCTGTTCTCTGATGAAAGTACATTTTGGAAATCAAGGTCCCAGAGTCTGGAGGAAGAGAGGCGAAACACAGAATGCACGCTGCTTGAAGTCCAGTGTAAAGTTTCCACAGTCAGTGATGGTTTGGGGTGCCATGTCATCTGCTGGTGTTGGTCTACTGTGTTTTCTGAGGTCCAGGGTCAACTCAGCCGTCTACCAGGAAGGTTTAGAGCACTTCATGCTTCCTGCTGCTGACCAGCTTTATGGAGATGCCAATTTTTATTTTCCAGCAGGGCTTGGCACCTGCACACAGTGCCAAAGCTACCATGACTGGTTTAAGGACAATGGTATCCCTGTTCCTAATTGGCCAGCAAACTCGCCTGACCATAACCCCATAGAAAACCTATGGGGTACTGTGAAGAGGAAGATGCGATATGCCAGACCCAACAATGCAGAAGAGCTGAAGGCCACTATCAGAGCAGCCTGGGCTCTCATAACACCTGAGCAATGCCACAGACTGATCGACTCCATGTCACGGCGCATTTCTGCAGTAATCCAGGCAAAAGGAGCCCCAGCTAAGTACTGAGTGTGTACATGCTCATATTTTTTATGTTCATTCTTTTCAGTTGGCCAACATTTCTAAAAATCCTTTTTTGTATTGGTCTTAAGTGATATTCTAATTTTCTGAGATACGGAATTTGGGGTTTTCATTAGTTGTCAGTTATAATCATCAAAATTTAAAGAAATATGTGTGTAATGAATACATATAATATACAAGTTTTACTCTTTGAATGGAATTACTGAAATAAATCAACTTTTTCATGATATTCTAATTTTACGACCAGCACCTTGGTCTGGAGAAGCAGCCTGACTGTGTTTTGTTATACGGTACAACCCTGTATTAGTATAATGGCAATAAAGTTGAATTGAATTGAATTGAATTGATGGTGTGTAACTAGAATAATCTCCACCAGTTTGTTTAGTGTGTAGTAGTACAGCTTGAGAAAACATTCAGAGATTTATAAGTCCAGATGCCACAGCTTCTACACCATTAGCATATACTAACAAAAAATATTCTAATATTCTACACATTATTAAATGGAAATAAAAATATTCTTATGTTCTACAATGATTAAAACTACTAATTAAAGTTATTCCAATATTCAACACCATTAATAAATAGTAATGAAAGATTTTCTAATATTTTACAGAATTAATACATAGCAAGCTAGAAATTCATGTTTCATGCTTACAGTGTGTGTATCAGGAAATAGTTGCATAAACTTTTGGTAAACTCTTCCCATTTTGGGAACTGACGGAATCTTTGGGAAAATTGTCTTTATGGTGCACACTATAAACACCACTGCACTTATTTAATTATCAGCATGAAGGGCTTTAGTTCTGATGACAGATTTCCACACTGTGTTATCTGGAATATATATACATTGCTCAAAAAAATAAAGGGAACACTTTTTAATCAGAGCATAGCATCAACTCAGTGCAACTTCAGGGATCTTGATCTGGTCAGTTAAGTAGTAGGGAGGGCCGTTAATCAGCTACTTTGGTGTTAATGAAATTAACAACAGGTGCAGTAGAGGAGCAACAATGAGACACCCCCCAAAACAGGAATGGTTTAAAAGGACGAGGTCATTTTGTCTCCCCTCATCTTTTCCCACTGATTTTTCACTAGTTTTGCAGTTGACTTGGGTCAGCGTCACTACTAGTACCATGGTGCGGTACCCGGACCTTACAGAGGTTGCACAGGTAGTCCAACTACTAAAGGATGGCACATCAATATGTGCCATTGCCACAAGGTTTGCTGTGTCTCCCTGCACAGTCTTAAGAGTATGGTGGAGATTCCAGGAGACAGGCAGTTACTGGACAAGGCTGTAGAAGGTCCTTAACCCCTCAGCAGGACCGGTATCTGCTCCTTTGTGCTAGGAGGAACAAGATGAGCACTGCCAGAGCTCTACTGCTGGGAATGTGTCTGACCAAATAATCAGAAACAGGCCTCATGAGGGCAGCCTGAGGGCCCGACGTCCTGTAGTGGGCCCTGTGCTCACTGGCCAGCACCGTAGAGCTCGATTGGCATTTGCCACAGAACACCAGAATTGGCAGATCCGGCACAGGCGCCTTGTATTTTTCACAGATGAGAGCAGGTTTTACCTGAGCACATGTGACAGACGTGACAGGCTCTGGAGATGCCGTGGAGAATGTTATGCCGTCTGCAACATCATTCAGCATGACTGGTTTGGTGGTGGGTCAGTGATGGTCTAGAGAGGCATATCCCTGGAAGGACGCACAGACCTCTACAGGCTAGACAAAGGCACCCTGACTGCTATTAGGTATCAGGATGAAATCGTTGGACCCGTTGTCAGACCCTAGGCTGGTGCAGTGGGTCCTGGGTTCCTCCTGGTGCACAACAATGCCCGGCCTCATGTGGCAAGAGTATGCAGGCAGTTCTTGGAGAATGAAGGAATTGATACCATTGACTGGCCCACCGGCTTGCCTGACCTAAATCCAATAGAACACCTCTGGGACATTATCATTAGTTAACATTAGTTTCGGTCCATCCGACGCCACCAGGTTGCACTTCAGACTGTCCAGGAGCTCAGTGATGCTCTGGTCCAGATCTGGGAGGAGATCCCCCAGAACACCATCTGTCGTCTCATTAGGAGCATGTGGGGGCCATACAAACTACTGAGTACCATTTTGAGTTGCTGCAATGGAATTTAAGTTAAATGGACGAGCCTGCTGCATCATTTCTTTGCTTTGATTTTCAGGGTGTCTTTGAATTCAACCATCTGTAGGGTGATCATTTTCATTTCCATCAATCGATGTGGCATCCTTTCTTTCCTAACACATTACCCAGTCTATATGAAGGATATTCTGCAGGATTTTTTCCCCATTGAGATCTGATGTGTTTTAAAGTGTTCCCTTTATTTTTTTGAGCAGTGTATATAAATATCTATGTATACATATAAATTAAATATAGTGCACTAAGAATTATGTATTAGACACTATATTCACTAAACAGTAGTACAGAAACAGGTTAGAACTTGAAAATGAGTATGTACAAGACATTAACAAGAATTACTGTTTTATAGAGATATTAGGTGACAGGACCATCAATAGGGTATAATACTAATAAGATGTTTTTACTAGAAGCCAAAGTGACAGGAGTGGATCATCAAGAGAGCAGAAATACAGTGGAAATGTAGTAACAGCAGCAGGTCAGTTAAACTAACACAGCACAAATGACTCAACACAGTTCAGACAGCAGGAGACCAGTAGTGTAGCAGTATGGTATGACTCAACACATGTATTTACAGAATGACTTTATCTATCAAAATTAAACTAATTGTCATCTTTATATAATCATTCATAAATTAAACAATCTAATAACATTCCCACAACAATCTTAACATGAGAATGTTTCTTCTCTGCTACTGATACTGTCCTTTTTCACTCTCTCTGGGATTTAAAGTCAGGGGTGAATGTAGTGATTTTCTGCTCCTAAGAAAATACTATGGGTTTCCTAGTGGCACAGCCATCTACATGGGAAGACATGTTTTTCTAAGGAACTCATCCTAAATTTAGTTGATATATTTCATATTTAAAGTGAAGAGATAAATGGCTCATTTGTCAGCGTTTGTCCAACAATAATGGTATGAACTGTTTATCACATCACTTTATCATAGGGGTCATAAACACCATGAAGTTCAGACAGCAGGAGATTGGTAGTGTAGTAATACGATATGACTCAATGCAGTTCAGAAAGCAGATCAGTAATGTTTCTGCAAATAAGTAGATAAAAGTGGTAGAATTGGTATAATGTCAGCACTACTCAGTCCCAACTGTGAATCTACCTTTTAATACTTTATGTTACTGATCCCCTTTCACTGACAGCCAACAAACATAAATGCACTGTTACTGTTCATATAAAAACTACCTCCATTCACCATTACAGCATTTACAGGAAATTATCACATGACCTGCTTTATGGAGTATTCCACCTCTCAGCACTCTCTTGGTCTGAAAAGCTGCCTTGTGATAATGGCTATATTCACTAGCAGAGAGAAAAACAGAACTCTACAGCAGAACGTGTGAGAAACCGAAAGCACTGTTACCTTTTCTGAAGTTGGTCTAGATGTCTTCACTTCTTCCTCCGTGTAAGTTTTTTACAGCAGACATTCAGGCATAAACATCACTGAACACTTTATCTTTATTTCAATAATGTAATTTCTCCCACTGGAGCATTTTTGTACATTACAGGCCTAAACACTCCGTCTCACTTCTGACTAAGCTAGAACATGACTGAACTTCTGCTTTAGCGAGAGAGAAACCGGTTGGAGCACATACCTGTCTCAGTACGTCACCAGTGTTTCTAACTGATTTACTGACAGATTACTTCATGTTGTTGTTAGATGATCTTAGTGAGATGAGGTTCTTCAGTTCATTTACTTCTATATTACTGTTTACCAAATAATCTCACTATATTGTTAGATCATTGTTTGGGTTTTATGTATTAATATTCATGGTGTCAAATCTTACATTTGAGTTGTATTTTATCCTTTACCCCAGTTATAATATTAGACGTAATGACAACAATCATAATTATTTTAATTTATTAATTATTCCAATCTTATGGAATAATTTTAAAATCTTAAATTTCATCTTTATATAACCACTTCAAAAATATCTAGAAATAAGTTAAACAATCTAATAGCATTCCCACAACAAACTTAACATGAGAATGTTTATTCTCTGCTAGGCCATGACTCTGTCCCTTATCACTCTCTCTGGGATTTACAGTTAGGGGTGAAAGTAGTGATTTTCTGCTCCTAAGAAAAGACTGGGTTTCCCAGTGGCACAGCTATCTACATGGCAAGACATGTTTGTTTTTTTAAAGAACTCATCATAAATCTAGTAGATATATTTAATATTTAAAGTGAAGAGATGAACGGTTCATTTGTCATAAACACCATGGTTATCATTAATAATTAATATTTAATCAGGAATAAAGGTATGACTGGTTCCTCACTTCAGGGGGCATAAACATAGTAAAATGGGACATGATGAGGGAACAGGTTGTAAGTGCAACTTTTTTAATAGAAAATGAATAAGAGAAAAACAAAAGTATAAAAATGAGTATAAAACAGCAAGGACTAACGAGGGACACCTAGTAAGGGGCAGAGCTACAAACTAGGGACAAGTGAGTGGCCTGACAAGGGGGCAGAGACAGGAGGAGCAATAACCAAAACAAACAGAAGCACATGGCACTGAACAGCAAAAGGCACATGGAAATGACAAGAAAGGGAAAAGACAAAAATGGAAAACCAGAGAAAACATAGACAGGACGTCACAATCATAAATTCATAATGAATAATCAGTAATCAATGCTTTTTCACAGTGACTAGAGACATGTTCTGCACAGTGGTATATTTTACTACAAATCTCAGCCAGCTCAACAGTAGTCTGTAAATTAGCATATGTTGACAGGTGGGCTTGAGGAGGAAAAGCACAAAAATGTACATGGTGTGGAGTGACAATATAATTTGACAATTTGTAAATATTTGACTAAGTAATAGACAATAGGCAAGTCGAAACAGCCAAGGTAACATAAGACATCAAAACAATCAACTCCAGAGTCAACACAGGTAAAAGACACAGGTAAATAGAAGAGCTGTTTAAACACAAGAACAGCCAGACATAGATAGAAAGAGTGATGCTACAGTTGACTTTGATTTTTCCAAGTATCCTGTACCTGGAGAGGTTACTTGTGACAACAAAATGCTTAATTAACACATACATTCATGATAAATTCCGCTGATGTATCAAACCTTCATTTATATCATTATTACTACAGGCTTTCAGCATTTCATATCATTTTAACAGTGTTTTAATAAAATACTAAGTTAAAGAGATTTTAATGCTTATTATGTTTCATGAGCCTTAGGGTTACACACATAAGTGCACACACTAAAGACTGCTGCTGATGTTACACTGGCTTTATATTTTTATTGCATAAAACATTGCAAATCAACCTTGGCCTAAATTTTGTGGCATACCCTTAGATGTCAGTCATACTTCAGACCAGACTATACAATATAGATATTTGGTTTATAGATTTTGGATGTAAGGAAATAACAGCAATTAAATTATATAATTTTTGGCATATTTGCTCTTTGGCATTATTTCTTTTTTTCATATGTTAAATGTGTTAAATTATTGTTCATTAAAATCTGTTGTCTCTGTAGAACATTATTTTAAATCATACCAAATTATGGAAAATTAACGGAGGCCTTTGCATATGACCGTTTGAACTTTTTATGTATGAACGTATTTATATAGAAAAATAATATATTTGGTATTTTATTATGTCAACATAATAAAATATTAGATGGAATACAAATATAATTTCTTTTAGTAATATTAAAATATTTTTTACCAGATTAAGGGCAGTTTTGATTTAATTAATTTAGTTTTTACACTTATTGGAATTATGCTATTGGTATTGCTAATTTTCTGTTTATGGCCAGCTCCTTTTCTTACCTTTTCGTGTTGTTCTGTGGTTCTATTACTCCCTCTGCTGGTCAAAGCGCGCTTCTTCACATGAACACCCTTGTACATTCTGTGTTATTATTGGGGCTCCGTGTACAAACAACTTTACAAGTCCAGATAAAACAGCAGTATATTCATGCAAACTGACATCTAGATGAATGAAACAGCATGTACTGAATAATTAACACACCTTACCGTTGCTACATTATCAGGCTTTTACAGTGTTTATTAGACCTGTTTATACAAAATATTTTATTTAACTAAGTTTAACTTGTTTAATCCAGCTCTGTGCTTAGTGTAAAATACTAAATGTGAAAGAATCATTATTGCTCTTACTTTACTGAATACTGATCGCTTATGTGTTTACTCTTTTCTTGTTCTCTGAAGAAGACATGTTAGTGTTGTTTTACCTGGTCAGGTGATTTTCAGTTCTGTGTTTTTTAAGTAAGTGGTGCTCTGATCACTTAAGTCCATTCAAGTTTCCCTCACAGATGATTCTTAAATCGTGTTCTCAAGCTGATCTTGAACTGATCGCTTTTCAGTGGCTCTTTTGGATATGAACTGTTTTTTGTACTGTTCACACACAAAACTGCATGAATGAAAACTATTATTAATTATTAGATATTGTATATTTAGATATCCACATCTAACTAAAACTAACTGCAACTAAAATAAAATGTACAAACTACAGTTTTGATCAAGTCAGAAATATCATGGATATAAATGTCTTTCAAGAGCACCAACAGAGTGCTGACGATGTTATTCAATGTATTTTATTATTATATGGTAATACCATCATGATGTTACTGCAAAATATTTCTAAAAAATATTTGAGCTGTATCTATATCTAAATATCTATATGCACAAATGCCTTAAGTAACAACCAGAAGAAAGATGCTGAGACTCTGGTTCATGCATTTATTTCATCTAGGCTAGATTACTGCAATGCTCTGTTCCATCGTCTACCCTCCAAAACCCTTCACCCTCTACAATATATTCAAAACTCCGCAGCCAGAGTCTTAGTCCACACCAAGAAATCCACACATATCACCCCCATCCTTCTTCAGCTACACTGGCTACCAGTTACAGAGCGCATCCACTATAAGATCCTTCTCCTGACCTTTAAAGCCCTACACGGCCTAGCACCCACCTATCTGTCAGCCCTCCTTCATCCTTACGTTCCATCACGTAAGCTAAGGTCTTCTGACTCTGGTCTCCTAGATGTTCCTAGGTCCAGGCTTTCTTCTATGAGTGGCAGGTCATTTAGTGCTGCTGCCCCCACACTCTGGAACTCCCTACCCTCATCTATACGCACTTCACCCTCTCTTTCCATCTTCAAAACTCACCTAAAAACTTACCTTTTCTTTTATTCCTTTTATTGCAGCAAAACTGCAGCAGCTAACAACAATTAATTGTTAGTCACAGAGCGCATGCTACTTATTACTTTTACTACTTTTACTCACATTCCCAGCAGCAAATTACAGCCATCCTGCATGTGGACTGCTTGACAGTATTCAGCAGAATAGAATTATCTGTCATCATATTTCATCAGCATATTGTTTTCTCTGATATATTTACACTTAAACAGGTCTGAGCCAGACCTTCTTTTCGTGTTTGTGTGTGTAATGTTAATATATTAAGACACGTCCCAAAAGTCCTGACCTGATGCTTCTGACATTTAAATGATTATATAACGTTTACATGGCAACTTACAGAGGTACATGCGCACCATATCACATGTAATGCTCAAATTGCATTAAAGAATTGGCTACACCATACGTCGTGGCTACACCATATGCCATCTGTAGTCTTTCTAGCATGCACCTATGTGTTGCTGTTTTGTTTTTTAAAGTCATTCGGCCTTTTGATTTTTTGACTCACTTTTGTATTTTTTTTAAGTGTATGAGGAATTATTCTAGCTACTGTAACAATGCATACCATAATCGGAGAAAATTAGTTCCATGACACATTTGGTAGTTCAGTTTTCAGTACAGTATTCTTCTCTTTGTAACTTTTACTTTCTGTTTTTAAGTGAAAGTGAAACTTATCCATTCATGTTTTTTCGCAGTGCTTCTCACTCGCATACAGAACCAGGAGGTCTTACAAGACATTGAACAAGCTGTTAGCATTTCCTTAAAATGGCAGAATCCAGTATTTCAGTAGATCAGGATCAGTTCAGCTGCTTAATCTGCCTAGAACTCCTGATGGATCCAGTGACCATTCCGTGTGGACACAATTTCTGTAAGCTGTGCATTAAGGGCTGCTGGGACCAAGAGGATCTGAAGGGTGTCTACAGCTGCCCTCAGTGCCGGAGCTCCTTCACCCCAAGACCTACTGTGAGTAAAAACAACATGCTGGCTGAAGTGGTGGAGAAACTGAAGACATTACGCCAAGCTGTTCCTCCTGCTCGCTGCCCGGCTGAACCTGGAGATGTGGACTGTGATTTCTGCACTGGGAGAAAACTCAAAGCCATCAAATCCTGCCTGGTATGTCGAGCCTCTTACTGTGAAGCTCACATCCAGTCTCATTACGAATCTCCTGCCTTCAAAAACCACAAGCTGGTCAAAGTGTCCAGACGACTACAGGAGCAGATCTGCTCAGAGCATGAGAAACACCTGGAGCTTTACTGTCGCACAGACCAGCAGTGCATCTGCATGCTGTGTACCATGGAAGGCCATAAGGGACACAATACAGTATCAGGTGCAGCAGAAAGGGCTGAAAAGCAGGTAAATATTCCTCACCCTTCTTCTACAAATACTCATCAACGTGTGGGGCTGTGTCTACCATTATTTTATTGATACTCTTTAATTTAATGTCTCAAAAAATAAAAGTAAAATCACATTGTACCAGTTTTTACATTTCTCTGTAATCTATTAAAGGTTTTGTTACCCAACAGCCAATAAGCAATATAAAAAGAGACAGTTTGAGGCATTAGATCATTCATAAATCTCATCTCCCTAAGCATGTAGTTGGTGTCTTATGTAGTTCATTTGATTAGTGTGAATTCCCCTTTTCCCTCTATTCTACTTGTACTTTCAGTTTGCTAGTTTAATTTGCAGTATGTTTGTTATCTTTGTTCCCTAAGAAAAATATGGACAGTCTGTGAATAAATGGGTGGTTTTGAAACATGTAAAATGTTACATGTCATGTACATATAAAATGGAAAAAGGATGCACGTATAAAAAAGTATTTTCATGTCATTACAGGTGCTTACTGCGAGTTTTAGCATTTTTTTGTTTTCTTACAGACATTTCTAGTGTACTTTGTTTCTTTTAGTATCATCAGTGTTTCCTCTCCAAAACCAAATTAGCTCAGCCAGTATTATTTTCTACCGGTAACTGTCATGTGTATGTTTGTTCACAAAACAGTTTTTACTCTATAATTAAGTCACCCATGATTAGCCATACTTTCCATTTTTAGACAGTGGTTTCCATGATTACCATTTGTATGTGTACACAATTAAATTTAATCCATAATCTGAATATACAATGCAGCAGGAACGGTGCAAGGCAAGTATGCATCAGTGGAAATACATTTTATTTATTTATTTATTTTTGTAGAATCAGTTGGCAGAGACTCAGAAAAATATCCAATACAAAATCCAGGAGAAACAGAAGGACCTCCAAGAAATAAAAACATCTGTTGACTGCTACAAGGTGAGTTATAGGGGAAATGAAAATCTTTATAAACAATGAATATATATATATGTGTATATCAATGCTGACACTAACAGACTCTTCTCCCCTCTCTGTGTGCTTTAACAGAGCTCTGCTCAGGCAGCATTGAAGGAGAGTGAGAGGATCTTTACTGAACTGATCTGCTCCATTGAGCGAAGACGCTCTCAGCTATTAGAGCTGATCACAGCTCAGGAGAAAGCTGCAGTAAGCCGAGCTGAAGAAGCCCTGAAGGAACTAGAGCAGGAGATTGAACAGCTAAGCAGGAGAGATGCTAAGCTGGAGCAACTTCTACACACTGAGGACCACATCGATTTCCTCCAGGTAACAGGGGTAGTAGGATCTACACATTTAGAATTAGAGACCTAGACCTAAACTATACCATGCAAAAATACCAGAACTTTTCATTTTTTTAGCAAGAAAAAGTTACATTTGCAATCCATAACTGTTTCCTATATCTTTTTATGCTTTTTACTGTTTTGCTGCATCTTTGCAACATATTTGCAATATATATATATATATATATATATATATATATATATATATATATATATATATATATATATATATATATACATCTTTGCAACATATTTGCAATATTTATATATGGAGAAAGAAGAAAGAAGAATGTTACTCCAATAATAATATTACAGACTAATTGTACTACTAGCTTGTGAATAATATGTGCATCTCTTTGGCTAAAAGATAGAGGAAAATTAAATTAAATTTAACTCATAAAATTAAACACATAAAATATGTTCAAGTAGAATATAATACAAAATATAAATATACTTATGTTCAGAGATCAGAAAAATGTGATTGTTAAAAAGTAATGTGTTTATTTGATTAAAATGCTAACATTTAGTCTGTTTTTCTTTTGTCCTGTGTAGAGTTTCCAGTCTCTTTTAGCTAGTCCTGAAATTGCCGAATGTTCTACCACCGTGTTCAGTCCTCCTCTCTCCTTTGAGGAGGTAGTAAAGAGTGTGTCTCAGCTGAGAGAGAAACTGGAGGAGCACTGTGAACAGGAATTAAAAAAGATATTTAGTGAAGGTAGATTACATTTTTGTAGTAACTTGTTTTGTACTTTCATTGAAAAAAAAAAACTAAAGGAACAAAGGCCCTCTCTTATGTATTTAACATCAAGGAGATGTTGTAATAATATTAGAAAGAATCAGTCCAAATAAAAACTAAATAAAAAGTACTGCTTTTACTTTCTCTGCTCATTTACCATATCTATGTTTCCACAGTGAAGGAAGTAATGGTCATTCCCCTTCCTGAACCCCAAAGCAGAGAAGATTTTCTTGAGTGTACGTCTATCTCTCTTGCACATGATACCAGTAGCATAAATACTAAACAGGCAAAGAAATATCAGAAGCAAATCAACCCAATGTTGGCCTGGTCCTACACAGATTGATCCAATCCAATAAAATTGGGAAGAACATTTAATTAAATTTTATGTTTTAAGAAGTATAAAATTTTAATAGTTTTCACTTACTGCTGTGATTGTATTATGACCAGTCACATTACTACACTTTACACCAAACTTTGCTTAGCACACTAGTTTTATATAATCTCCAAAAGCAGTTTTGAAATTTTACCTACTGTAGCTCTAAAATGCAATATATAATTCCCTGTGTATGGTTTTAGGACTTTTTATGTATGATGTTTTTATTATAAAAGCTTCAGTATTTCAGGTCATCAAATATAAGACATTTATAATGACCTTTATTCATTAAAGCCAATGTGTTTTTTTTTTTACTTCCATTAGATTCCTGTGAGTTCACACTGGATCCAAACACAATAAACACACTCCTCTGCCTATCTGATGGAAACACGGTGGTGACCTGCAGTGAAACAGTTCAGTCATATCCCCCACATCCTGAAAGATTCGACTTCTACCCCCAGGTGTTGTGTAGAGAGGGTGTGAGTGGAAGCTGCTACTGGGAGGTAGACTGGAATGGGAGTGGAGGGGTTTATATTGCAGTGTCATATAAAAGCATCAGCAGGAAGGGGAATGGTTTCTTTGGATATGATGATCAGTCCTGGAGTTTGTTCTGCTCTCCCTCCAGTTACTCCTTTGTACACAACAGCCAAGGTACTGTAATCCCCACAGGGTCCATCTGCTCTAGAATTGGAGTGTATGTGAATTACAGGGCAGGAACTGTGGCCTTCTACAGCCTCTCTACTGCAGTGACCCTCCTCCATAGAGTCCAGACAACATTCACTCAGCCCCTCTACCCTGGGTTTTGGGTTGGTTTAGGATCAACACTTAAACTGTCCCATCTACCACAACAGATGATTACAAGTCAAGCTTTAAATTAACCCATGAAAAATTCATTAGAATTCAGGAAAAGCATAGAATGAAAACCTGCTTGTATTCTCTGGAGCTTTATCATATGAAGTAATGAAATAAATTTGACAATATATTGTATGTAAATGTAATATATTGTATTATAATGTGCATTATTCTTTAAAGTTAAACTAAATTATATAATTGATGTATGAACGGTCAGAATGGGTAGTTTTTTATTCCTTCAGTTTTTATTTTTTGGCTTTACTCAGTAATTTTAATTGTCTTACTTTAACCTCTATTTTTATTTATTTTTAATTGTTATTATTATTGACACTGTTCTTTTTTTGTCTCTGCATTTATGTTTTGCTGCCTGTATTATTTGTACTAGTACATCTGGTTTCTGTAAAGCACTTTGAGCTGTATTGTAAATGTATGAAAAGGAGTATATACATATAAAGATTATTATTATTAACTTGTTTATGTTATAAACACCTAATCAAATTAAATCAGGCGCTGCCAACCATGTTTCTTAAATTAAATATTCTTCACTGAAATGACATGTCCAACTACTCTACAGGTTCTGTGAAACTCTTCCTCTAACTTCTTTTATCTAAACAGTATAGTAATAACTTTACTGACACCTTCACCTCTAAGTTTTACTTTCAAAAAACATTTGCACAAAACATTTCACTTTTACATCTTGCTTTTTCACAAGCTAAATTTCCTTCTGGGTCAATAAAGACATCAATATGGACAACGTTTTACTTTCAGATTTTACACAGTCTACAAGAAGCATTTACAGGTTTATTAAAATGTTATGGTAAAGTATATTGCAAAAGTTATTGTATTGCATAGTACAATATAACAGGCTGAGCCTTTGATCTTTAAATGACCAACCAGAGCTCTGTGTGTACCTAGCTATGTTACAGCAGTTTAACCAACTAATGTTATGTATTAGTGAGTATACTAGTGGTTTTGATATGAATCAGATATTTAGTTCAGCTAAGCAGTTAAAGATCTTCAGGACATTTTTAAAAATTACATGTGAGTAAAGGTATTTTTTATCTCTGCCCTGGAAAATCATTTTATTCAAGATAAATGTTTGATAAGATTGTCCAGAAGCTGGCAGTTACATGTTGTCTTCTTCTAACCATAAATTATTACTTATAGTGGCTGACAATAAAAATATGTTTGGCTGATTATTGTTCGACTTTCTGTTTGACCTTCTCTTGTCATGTGATGTGGGCGCAATGTGGTCCAACTGCTTTTTCTGGTTGTAGAGTAAATGAAATTGCAGTTGAAGAAACATTGTACTGAAGAGTCTGTACATGTAAGTAGTGTAACAGGATGTGTGTTGGTCTGAAGTTATGTTCCTGCTATAGCTCTCTAATCTCGACCATCCTAGGGGAGGTGGGCCCTCTCATTGAAGACCGAGAACCAAACCTCAGAACAGGTAACAATTCTGTTGTTTTTTTCACCAGTATGAGAGTGTCCTGTTTTCTGTAGCAGTTGGTTTAAACTAGAAAAGCATCAGAGGGCAGATCATGTGATCACTTATTGTAAAGTCTGTATTGCTGTTTAAAAGTGTTTTATATCTGAATAGAATAGTACAAACAGTGTGTCTAAATAGTGTGTTTAGATGTGATATTTGTGGTTATATAAATGTTGATATTTAGTCTGAACATTACTTTTCTTAGGTCAAATGCAGCTGTTAATTTCACCATCCCAATATCTATTTATTTTATGTGTTCAAATTAAGCTGTGGGGAAATGTAGACAAAACATGGAGCTGAACATAAAATTTACAGTGAATGACATTTCAAGTGCAAAACATGACAGGCACAGTTTGTATCTTAGTCACGTTACTCAGGTCAGGAACTGAGGGTACCTGCAGAAACACATTAATAATGTACAGACAGCAATAGTTTGCTTCATCATATTAATTTACTCAGTTCATTCTTCTTGATTAGTTTGTCTTAGTGTTCAGTGATTATAATTGCTTGTGTTATTAGTATTTTGTATCAGGTACCAGAAAAGTCCTCGACACGTTACTGAAAACAAGACTGCGGAATTGTGGGCATTGTTTGTGACATGTTTCTGCTGCTGCCCTCATGTTGTTTTCCTGAAAATTATCTAGATATCTAAGTTGCTGCAGACATCCAATCCACCAACATTTAGTCTTACCCACTGATCTTTATCCCGAACTCAAAATCAGAACTTTCCACTGCTCCAATGAGAGTAAGGAGAACAAAAATAAGTCTTTAGAATAATACAAAAAGATGGTTCCTTAAAAATATGGATCAACAGTTTTAGTAAACACAATTTTTATTCAGTCTATAGAACCAAACAACTAGTATTCAAAGTTTTGTATAGATCTGTTGTCTGTACTAAAGATGCCATGAGGGACGAAATTACATTTAGAAAAAGAGCATATATGATTGACGGACAACAGAATTTGCTGTAGTGTACTGTTTCTCCTTATGCTAGTAATTATGATCTTCAGAATGAAGCAGGTCTCTATATTGCTATTTAAAATTGGTTTAATTATCAATTGAAATTGTGATGTTTAAAATCAGTTGATAATGGAATATGCGTGTTTAATATCCACAGATCCTGTAGAGTAGTTGGACATGTAATTTCAGTAAAGAATATTTCATTTAAGGAACATGGTTGGCATTGTTTCTCTCCTTTATCTTATTTTGGCATCCCTACCTTGTGTTGCCAGGAAGGAGCTAAGATATAAGAAAAAGGGAACCCAACGAATTTTAGCTCAACAGGTCAAGTACTACTGTTCCATGATAAGAATGGTTTAGAATTGTGTATCAGGTACTAAGAATTAAAGTCTGATTCATGAAAAACTCTTGACAATGTCAGTGAAATACAGTTAACAGTGGTAGAGAGATCTCCGACCCTAGGTGTCTCTCCCAAAATGGCTTTGAATGTGACTGTTTGATAAGAACAAAAAATCTGAGACATGCAACCTGGAATGTGGTTCTGCTGCTTTTTCTGGTTGAAGAGAAAAAAAAAACTGCACTTGTGTTAAAGTTCAGTTTGTACTCCAAAGGAGAGGGAGTGTTTGTACCTGTGTGTAGTGTAACAGGGTGGTCTTCAGGAATTAAACGGGGGTTTCAGTGACCATGTGCTAGTCTGAAGATATGATTCTGCTGTAGCTCTCTAAATTAAACTTGTATAATCATCCTAATGAAGATGGATCTTCTTACTGAAGACTGAGAATCAAACCTCGGAAAAGATAACACCGCTCTCAGTTATTACAGGTGACGCTGTAGTCCTGTTCTCTCTCTGTGCTAGTCATTATGAACTTTGGTATGAAGCAGTTGTTTTAAAGAGGACAAAGTGATGATGTGATTTGTATTGTAATGACTGTATCGTTGTATGAAAGTGGTGTAAATATGAATTGTGTGTTTATATGTTTGTGTCTATAAAAAGATTAATGTGTTTGAATTGTAACATTGCTTCTGGGTCAGATGTGGCTGTGACATACTTGGTTAAAATCCACATCCTTTAGATGTACTTGTTCTTAGTGTAATCTAGCTGTGGACTGATGTAGTTTTAAAAATTTTGTTGTTGTTTAAAGTTGAAATGTTTAGTATTATTCAGATGAGCTGAACATAAAGTTAATAACATAAAGGGCATTCAGCTGGTAAACATGTTTGGGATTGTTTTGCATGTTTAGTTATCTTATTTTTGCATCTCTTCCTGGTGTAGCCAAAGGGAGGAGCTAAGATGCAAGCAAGAAATACAAAAACAAAAATGAAGGAACAAAAAGCACATTAATAATGTTCAGGCAGCAATATTTTACATAAACCTAAAATTTACATAGTTCATCTTTTTTCTGCTGATGTTTTTTTACTACTTTTCAGTTTTTATAAGTGGTTTAAAGTGATTCAGATTAAAGTGGTTTTGGGTATCAGTATTTTGCCCCAGGTAGAAAGGTACAGACCTTGATTAATGATGCATAATTTCTTAAAATACAGTTATTGGTGGCAGAGAAATCTTCCACTCTGGTGTCTCCCCAAAAAGTCCTCTATGTAATGGAATAAAGAATTTGTGACTATTTCATAATCTTATGGCATATGGCTATTAGATCATACACTCTCCCGTTGTTTTATGAAATAAAAAAATGTACAACCTGGTAATGTAAAAACACATTATAAATACAATAAACACACAAAAACTAAATTTTTACTGCTTGTGAGATTTTCACAATTATCTCTGTTAACATTTTAATATTATGACAAAAATATTTGTGCTGATGATGTTTTGCTGGAAAGTATCTAGAGAGTCAGCTAGCAACAGACATGCAATCTGCCAACATTTGAAACTACTTGTCACTTTTTGTCCCAATACATTTCAACCCAAAATCAGAAATAGAGCAAAATTAAGTCTTTCAAACGTTATACAAAAACTGTTCTTTAAAAATATGGACCAACAGTTATTTAGTACAGACAGTGGTTCTATATAGCACCAAAAAGTGGTCTTATGATGTTACAAGCTTGAACAACTCTATTTCAGTACTACCAGAAAAACCATTTTAATAGTTTAATTTTGAAATATTCTGAGTAACTAATATATTTATTCTGTGTTCATGGTTTTACATAGAAGCCTTGAGTGTGCTTCACACATTTATTTTTTCCCAACTCTAACACACAGAGCTTGTTAATGAATAAATAAAGTGTAAACAATGAACCATGACTATAATTAGTACATTTATACTCTTTGAATTGTTCCCAGGAGGCATTTCTACAATGTAAAACTCTTAAAACAAAGAGTCATAACATCATGATGGAGTGTCAGTCCAGCAGTGAAGGAGAAACTTCTGAACCAAAGTGAGTACTTTCCTATCACTTTCACTTTGACTGGTATGTAAACTGGCCACTTTATAGACACACATATTTTGTTTGTGTACATTGTAGGTGCAGACTGTAGTTAAACTGTTTATCTTGTTATCATGTTGTTGTGGTTTGACCAACTAAACAGGTTATAGCTTGGTACTGGCAGCTACAGGGCTCTGATCAGAATCATCAGATGGGTTTAGCTAGTATACTGTAACAGGAACATGCATATGCCTTTATTATGTCTGTACATGCATAACAGTGACTAGCCAGCTAAACAGCATCTTCAACTGTTGTGCAGGCTACTACAGAAATGTGAAAGCTGACACTGCAACATGTAGGATGCATGAGAAAGCAAAATTTTCAGTTCAGACTATATCTGTGTTTTATCTCATTATCATAGATACATAAGCATAAACAGTGACTATACATGAACTTATACAGTGTATGAAAATGAATAATTCAAAACATGAGTGCTTTTCTACACAATTATCTAGTCCATCATCAGTTGAGAGTTTGGTACCACAGAAGGGTTTATCATTTGCTCAACAACAGATAAGCTGTAGCCTGTGAACTTAGACCTAGCTATGGTGTGTGGTAAAGTGTGTATATTGTGTAAACCAAAGATGTGTATTAGTGTAGTTCCTCACTAACCTCTGTCCTGTGCCTACAGAAGTAAAATAATACTAAATGTATTTAATCAGTGGCGTCATAGAGAAAAAAGAGAAAGTCTGAGAATTAGAAGGTGAAAGTAATTTTAACATGGCATGTATCCTCCTGAATTCAGCAGTGATGGAGGAGAGCCCAGCTGTGTATCCATGAAAAGTGTCCGGTCTATGGAGAACTGTCCTGACCTCAGGAGGGAGGGAGGAGAGCCCAGCTATGTATCGATGAAAAGTGATCGGTCTATGGAGAACTGTCCTGACCTCAGGAGGGAGGGAGGAGAGCCCAGCTGTGTATCCATGAAAAGTGTCCGGTCTATGGAGAACTGTCCTGACCTCAGGAGGGAGGGAGGAGAGCCCAGCTGTCTATTCATGAAAAGTGTCCGGTCTATGGAGACCCCTCCAGAGTTTAGTGGTGGACCCATTCCCTCTGACCTACAGTAAGTTATTATCCTTCTTTGTAAAGCTGAGAAGTAATAAAATAATATGGATTTATTTATGGTTTAATCCAGAGCACAGCACACATTCCTATTTCCCAATGACTATGGTAGATGTAGTCTGATATGCTCTGTCACTGATTTTTTGGCAAAAAAAAAAACATTGCAGCAATAGATAACATATTCAAACATACTAAAGTACAGTGGGCTTCCTGCATTAAATCAGTAGAATAAATTTTCGTGTAACTGAGGCATTTAAGACATTTAATTACTTTCTGCATCCATAGACGTTTTCATGGCGCTGAAATGCTTGTAAGTTCAAGCTAAATTTTCATTTATTTCCAGCTTCAAAACACCCACACCAACAAAGTAAAGGTCATGAGGATCTAAACAAATAAGAGCCGTAAGCTACTTCATTAAAACCAACCAACACTAAGATGCTGTGCTATTATGCTTAGTTGTGACACTTGTTAATAAACAGAACAGCTGGTTTATGTCTGTCTAATAGGGAAAACACAAAAATTTGAAGGTCACTGGTGTACTAGGCCTGACACTAATATATACTGTTGCTCCTTTGTCAAATATTCCTTCCTTCTCTATTCCACCCTGGCATTTGGTGAACTAGTCCAATGTTTGTGTGGAGGGAGGTTCAGTCTGTCACATTAGGTCATAATGTATAAAACACACATTCTGAACTCCATGAAGCAACTGGACAAAGGTATTTTACAGTAAATAAATGATTAATGAAAAAAAATGTGAATTTAATGAAATTAATGATTTTTTTCCTAGCAATGAGCATGTGGAATGAGATGTGTATGATTTGGATACGTTTTTGAATATTAAAATGCAGGATTACAGATCATTGAAAAACTGGCATCCATCACCAAGATCTTTAACTGCAGGTTGTGGAGAAAACAGTAAGATCGATGATAAAACATGCAGGTTTTATATTCAACCTGTTTTTCATGTATGTGACACATCAGCACTGTTTTTATTAGATGAATGTTATTGGTAATCAAACTAGTTTCTTGTTCCACCATAAATGGTGTATGTTATGTACGTATGTACATTTTGTTACATCCTGTCTAGCTGCCTTTTGTTTTCTAGCCATATGCTTTTGTTATTTTTTTGGTCTAGGGTTAGGGTCTCCTCTCCTCTCAAATCTATGACCACAAACCAGTTCGACACAGCCCTACATGTTCAGGTTTACAGAAAACTATGGGACAAATACAAAATAATATATTTCCGAAAAAATATTTTTCATTAGTGAAATACACAAGAACATGACTTCAGCCTCTATAAGAGAAAGGGAAACGGGTAAACTGGGAACAAGAAGCTGGCGAATAGGAAGCCAACGCCAGCGTCTCTGAGCTTATTACTGCTTTTTAAATGCCTTAATTGCTGTTAATCTAGCTCTTTGCTCTTTTCTGGTGTTTGTTCTTGAGATCATCTCCTCTTTGGCTGTTTTCTCTCCTTTTTGTCAGTGCATCTGAAGTTAGCAATTAGTTCCCCCACCTCATCCTGTGCATATGTTTCCTCTGTTGCAGATTAGCTGGAATAGTGTTGTGAGGCTAATTTTCTTTGTTTACTATATACAGCACACACACACACACACACACACTGTGTTTCAATTTTATATTTGTTAAGTTTTAACTCATGTTACCGTAATGACTCTCACACCACACTGCACAAACTGCTGTCTATTATGGATGGTGATGGTCACCCACTGCACACCATCATCATGGACAGAAGGAGCAAGTTCAGTGGCAGGCTGCTGTCACAGAGCTGCTCCACGGACAGACTCAGGAGATCCTTTGTCCCGAGAGCCATCAGGCTCTTCAACTCTTCCCAGCAGGGCCGGAGGAGGGAAGAGGACTGCTGAGGACTAAATTCTCTTGTTCAATCATAGGCTTATTTATTTAGTGCTATTACACTTTACTGTATATACTGTACATCTTAACTCCTGGACACTATCAGACACTTTACTGTATATACTGTACATCTTTAACTCCACTTAAATACGAATATATGCACATGTTTATGATGTTAATTCAGTCATTTATCTGCTGATAACTGCGTCCCTTGCACATTCATGCTCATTTATTTATTATATTTTACTATTGCACTGTCTTTCCTACAGTCTACAGTTATATTTGTATTCTTGTATATGTTTCTTGCCTCCTTACGAAATGAGATATATTTATATATTTATATTTACATATTCATCTATCTACCACCTGAGATTGGGATTGAGGTCCATGTAAATCTGATGAATAGTGAAATATGTAAATAAGGGGGTCAACCAACATGGTATGACGATATCAGGATGATTGGAACAGCCATATCACACTGTTATACAAACACATTTTCCCCCATGACAGACCTTAGTGTTTAGGTTTAGTGATGAGTTTGTTATTGTGGGTTGAGAGATACACTGAACGAATGCTAATCTAGAAACAATTCGAACAGGAATTAATTGGTGTACTTATTCCTATGTGTGGTTCATGATAGAGGGATCTTAACATAACATGGAACTACGAAATTAAGAAAATAATTTCAGTTCAAATGCTAAAATCACTTGAAAAAGATCATTTATTGCAGTATCTTTTGTCCATGAATTTGTTTTTCTTTGTAGTGTAATATTGTTACTGAGATCACGATGTGTTACTGTATTATACACAGAATCTTCACAAGACACAGAACCAACCTGGAGAACAAGTACGAGAGCTTATTTGAGGGAATCAAAACCTTAATAGACAATCAAAACTGAAAGAAGAACTACAAACAGGATCTACGACAGGATCTACACACAGCTCTACATAATAGAGGGAGAGAGTGAAGGAGTGAATGAAGAACATGAGGTTCTACAGATGGAGAGAACACCCAGGAGACACTTACAGAACACTCCAATCAACTGCTTAGATATCTTTAAACCTCTACAAGGTTCTAAACCAGATTCAGAAGAAGAGAACACTAGAACTGTGACAGCTAAAGGTGGAAGACAGAACTCAGGAGAAGAATTAAAAGGTCAGAAGATCAGAAGTGTTCTGACTAAAGGCATCGCTGGAATTGGAAAAACTGTCTCTGTGCAGAAGTTCATTCTGGACTGGGCTGAAGGAAAAGCCAATCAGGATGTAGAGTTGATGTTTGTGCTTCCGTTCCGGGAGCTGAACCTGATTAGAGATGATCCATACAGTCTTCACAGACTTCTGTGTGACTTCCATCCTGAGATCAAAGATCTCGGCCCAAAGATATATGATCAGATCAAAGCTGTGTTCATATTTGATGGTCTAGATGAAAGCAAAATTCCACTGGACTTTGAAGGGTGTGAGAAAGTATCTGACATCACTATCACATCATCAGTGGGTGTGTTGATGACAAACCTCATCAAAGGAGAGCTGCTTCCCTCTGCTCTAATCTGGATAACCTCCCGACCAGCAGCAGCCAATCAGATCCCTCCTAAACACATCAACCGTGTGACAGAAATTGAGGGCTTCAGTGACCCACAGAAGGAGGAGTACTTCAGGAGGAGGATCAGTGATGAACACCAAGCCGAGAGAATCATCTCCCACATTAAGACAGTGAGGACCCTCCACATCATGTGTCACATTCCAGTTTTCTGCTGGATCTCAGCCACTGTTCTTCAGCAGATCATGAAACAGGGTAATACAGAAATCCCTAGAACTCTGACTGAGATGTACTCACACTTCCTGCTCACTCAGACACACATGAAGAACAAGAAGTATGAGGAGAAAGATGAGAGAGACCCAAAGAACCTGCTGGAGTCCAACAGAACCATTCTTCTGAAACTGGCTGAACTGGCTTTCACACAGCTGATGAAGGGCAATATGATGTTCTATGAAGAGGACCTGAGAGAGAGCAGGATTGATGTCACTGATGCCTCAGTATATTCTGGGATCTTCACTGAGATCTTTAGGGAGGAATGTGTGCTTTACCAGAGGAAGGTCTACTGCTTTGTTCATCTGAGCTTTCAGGAGTTCCTGGCTGCTGTCTATGTGACTCACTGCTTCTTAAATAAGAATATAAATCCACTGCAGGTTTTTAAACCACAGTACAGTGTGTGGGATCAGAGTCTTACACTGGATGAGCTCCTAATTGGAGCAACAGAAAAGACATTGGCGTATGAAAATGGTCACCTGGATCTTTTCCTTCGTTTTATGCTAGGCATCTCGGTGGAGTCCAATCAGAGACGTCTACAGGGCTTACTAAAGCATTCTCAGAGAAGCTCAAAGAAAACCACGGATCACATTAAGAAATTAATCAAAGGAGATGCTAATTACTCTCATATCTCACCTGAGAGATCCATTAATCTTTTTCTTTGTCTGTCTGAGATGAAGGATCAGTCTCTCTCCAAAGACCTTCAGGAGTATCTAAATTCAGAGAATCATTTAAAAGAGAAGCTCTCTCCTGGACAGTGTTCAGCATTGGTCTGCATGCTCCTGATGTCGGAGGAGGTGCTGGATGAGTTGGATCTGAAAAAATACAACACATCAGAGGAGGGCTATAAGAGACTGATCCCAGCTATTACTGTCTCCAGAAAGGCATTGTGAGTGTTAAATCTACACTGATGTTATATATAAATTAATTATTATAAATTTGACTTTGAGCCAGAGCTAGCTATATAAATAGGCAATTTCCCAAACCATTCTAATTATCAAAGGCATCCAAATAATTTATTTGTATGTTCACAAGGTGAACATGTCAAAAGAGCACACTTTGCCCAATGAAGCATATATATTTTTTTATATTTTGTTTTCATATTACAAAAATGAAATTATTTCTGTGGGTTATTCAAGGTTATTAACTTTGATAATTATTTGTCATAAATCAAGTAAGAAATGAAAATGCATTATTTCTGATACATTGTTTTACAATATATTATTCTAATTGTTGTGTTCGCTGTTATTCCCTTCAGATTAGATGGCTGTTATATCACCAAAAGTTCCTGTGGAACTCTTTGCTCAGCTCTAACATCAGCAAACCTTCAATTAAGGGAAATGGACCTCAGTAACAATGACCTGCAGGATTCTGGGGTGGAGATGCTCTCTGTTGGACTAAAAAATTCATGCTGTAAACTGGAAATACTCAGGTTAAATTTCTTTTTAAAAATTCTGAACAGCAGAGTAAAAACTGTGAATGTCTTACAACACCATTATTTAATGTAGAATTCTACATACTACACCTTTTACTCTAATAATTCTATTTAGTTTAAACCATGCCAGAGCATGTACTGAGCAACCTACATGACATGACAATATAGAAAACAAATTTTATGAATAGTCACTGGGTTGTAGGCCTAATTCCCATGTGTAGTAGCTATTGATCACTATCACTGATTTACCTAAACTAAAATAAAAAATAAAATAATAATAAAAAAGCTATCTCTACTTAAAGTTAAGTAGAGATAGTCATGTTGTTATTATTATCATTATTATTATTATTATTATTTGCAGTTCAGTTTGCGGTCTGCAGGATAACAGGACAGGTATCAGACTGGACATGTGCCAAAACAACAAACATAACAAGAGGAATTTGACAGCTAGCCCACTTATCAGCCTACTTACTACATAACTCCCATAACTTTTGCAATTAGGGAGTTTTCATTACCACTATCACCCTTGCATTGGTCACTTGTGGCTTGGGTCCAGATTTCTGCAAATCTGTGTTATGGCAGTCCCTAGTAAAAAGTGCTATAATGAATGAAATTAAATCACTTTGGCTGGCAACATCTAGGGGAAGTGCCATTGATGCTTCAGAGATTGTATGGACTGTCTTTACAATGCAAGGCTGTTTACTTATATTCTTATGCTCTTTGTCGCTGCTGTGTGTGCTCTGAAATCAAAAGTAAAAGTTAGCATTCAGCAGCTGTTGAACTGTGCATGGTATTACATGTGTCTTTGTTGTGTATGTTGTTTTTAGCTAGTGAACAGAAGGTGTGAATCCTTGAATTTGTAAAGCACTTTGGTTTTAAATGTGATATATTAATAAAATGTACTTACTTGTGCTTTTTTAGAAGTGTTGGCCTGATTGTTGAAAAAACATTAATTCAAAGCAATACCACAGTCATCTATGCACAGAAGCCAGAAAATATCCAAACGAGTAGATGGAATAACCTTTGACTAGAGCTAATGTGATAGACCTAAGATAACTAGACAAAAATTTCATCATCTTGAGTGTTTAGAATGGTAGTAACTACAGGCTCCTGACAAGTCCATATTCCAGCGGTATTAGGTATATCTCAGTTATAGGTGATACATTTTTTGTCTGGTGATCTTATATTCCTGATTTATGCAAACATGAAAGCTATGTGCATGCTCACTACCCCAACCTATGCAGTGCACTTATTTCTGGATGCAATGTCCTAATGTCTAAATTTTGCTTTTATAGACTAGCTGGCTGTAATCTGACCACAATCTCCTGTGAAATACTAAAATCAGTGCTGCAATCAGAAAACTCCTCACTTAAAGATCTGGATCTTAGTAACAATGACCTGCAGGATTCGGGAGTGGAGCCCCTCTCTTTTGGACTGAAGAGTTCACTCTGTAAAGTAGAGATACTCAGGTAACATTTCTCTGAATTCATTCCTAAATGGAAACTTACACTAATAAAGGACAATACATTTAAATAATTTTAAATGTTTTGCGCTGTTCTGCCTGTCTGATTATACCAGAAATGTAAAGACACAAAGATGTATTTTTGCTAATGTTGTTCAAAAAAAGTTCTTTGTAACATTTTAAGATTTAAATATCTCCCCCATTGCAGACTAGCTTTCTGTAATCTCAGGGAAAATGCTTGTGGAAGTCTCTGCTCGGCTCAACAATCAACAAATTTCTCATTGAAATATCTGGACCTCAGTAATAATGACCTGCAGGATTCAGGAGTGGAGCACATTGCTACTGGACTGAGAAGTGTACACAGTAATCTGGAGATACTCAGGTTCATTTCTATAAAAAGGATCCTAAATTTTAAAAGTTCCTTTTCTCACTCTTTTTCACTGATATTGCTGTATATTAAAATACTGCAAGATACAGGTTTCTGTCATACAGGATAGTGTGGGACATCACAAGCTTGATTTTTCTTCAACACGGGAACTTCTTCACATAAAGGAACATGATAGATTAGAAGTAGCACATGCTATGCACGATGTGCTAAAATATACAAACATCCAAGATTAAATATTCAAGTTTATTTACATGCACAAAGAAACAAACACTGCACTGGGCAAAATAATGATAACACTATCTCCCAGAATAAGAATTACTAAACAAACATAATATAGGTACTAAGAATAAAAAGAACAGTAGAGGAATACATAAATATAAAAAATACAACAAAATAAATAATATGTATGATACACTTGTGCATTTGTAGGTATGACACATTACTTATTTTATTTATTTGCTTTCATATTCAATCATTTAAATCAAATAATTCAAATAAACCTGCCTGCCTTAATGTTTGAAGTTTGTGTTCTGTCGCAATCCAACCTGTTCTTTTTCTTTGCTTTGTGCAGGCTGTCTGGTTGTATGGTTATGGACAAGGGCTGCTCATCTCTGGCTTCAGCTCTGAAATCAAAGCCCTCTGTCCTGAAAGAACTGGATTTGACTTATAATCACCCAGGAGAGTCTGGAGTAATACTACTGGAGGATCCACTCTGCGGACTGGACACATTTAGGTATGAAGAGTGCTCTTAGGGATGACTACACAAACTAGATTACGAAATATTGGGATTTATTAGGCAGTTTTAAGTTAATGGCAAAAAAAACAAATACTTTTCTTTAATGGATGTAGATCATTAAAGTGTGGTCATGTGCTAACTGTAACGAAACCTATTCTTTCTATCAGCTAATACATTTGACTGAGTACAGTGTATAAAGTGTGTGTTTCTTCCTTAGGGTGGAACATGGCGGGATGATCAGGATTAAACCAGGACTAAAGAAATGTAAGTTTACCCATGTCACTCCATCACTGCATACCCTTCACTACATCTTGCTGTTTCCTGTGTCAGATTTTATGTCTATGCCTAGAATCACCTTTCAAGACTCACAAAAATTCAGCATCAAGTCCCTTGTGGTTTTAAATACAGATTAATAGATCAGTCCTCTTGCTCTGAGATGCTTGATGAATGTTTTTTCCCCTTCCATCTGTGTTTTTTGTGCAGATTCCTGTGAGCTTATTCTAGATCCGAACACAGCCAACTGTGAACTCTTTGTGTCTGAGGGAAACAGAAAAGCAAAGTGTGTTGAAGAACAGTCATATTCACCTCATCCGGACAGATTTGACTTCTGTAGGCAGGTACTATGTACAGAGGGTCTGACTGGACGCTGTTACTGGGAAGTTGAGTGCAGTGGGTTTGGGGTTGGTTTAGCGGTGACATATAAAGGAATCAGCAGGAAAGGACGTAGCAACGACTGTTGGTTTGGATACAATGATCAGTAGTAATTGGGATGTCTCTCTGCTCTGGTACCCAGTTACTCGTGCCATGGCACAATAATAAGGAAATAGCCATAGCTGACCCTCCATCTCCCCTCCTACACAGTGGGAGTGTATCTGGACTGGGTGTCTGGTTACTCTGTCCTTCTACAGCATATTGTACCTGAAACAGTACCCACTTAACATACTGTCTTCCCACTTACAAAGATTCACTCCATGAGTCTATCACTTACTGAGCCAGAACCTACCCTGGCTTTTGGGTTGCTGAAGGGGCCTCAGGTGTATGTCTGCACGATATAACGTCTACTGAGTACTAGAGGACTACACAATGCTCACCACAGTGCTCTTAACCATGACTGTGTATTGCTGAAGGTGGATGTTTTTAGGAGTTCTGCTAAAGTGTTAAAGTCTGAAATGTTAGGAAATGGGTTAGAAGTAACATTTCAGCTCCACTGGAAGCTGAAATGCAAACTGCTGAGTAGGGAAGCTGGACAATCGTGCTAAGATGCAATACATGGCAACAACACAAAGTGAACCAGAATAAAAAGATAAAAGATACAGATATACAGTGTATAAAGATTTATAAAATACTCTTTCCTTCTCTGCCTGACGCACTCATGCACTTTCTGTTTAAACCACTAAAATGTGTGATCTTTTGTAATTGTTTTTCTAAATTGTTATTTTTCATACTGCCTTATTTCAACTTTATTTATGTAAAATACATCTTTTCTGTATGAAATGTATATATATATATATATATATATATATGTTATTTATGAATCTGCCTTGTCTTACATTGTCTTTGTTGTTTTTACCAAACAAATTTTAAATATATATTTGTCAGTATTAATGAGTTTGTTGAAATGGAATGTAAATGAAGAAATCTCTTCTAGTACTATAATCCTCAGCAGTCATTAATCATGTCTGAATTCAGAAAGCCAGCTGTTAAACACAAGCAATCACTTATTTTCATCATTTGTCACATAAATCAAATGAACTGTAACTTCTTGTGTGTAAATTAATAAACAAACATTTATTAGACCATAATGAGATTCCGATTCTTATATTTTTGTTCAGTTTACACTGCACCTATATCTGTAATGTTCTCCTTACTGGGGTTTCAAGAGAACAGTCTATTTCCTGCAACTCATTCAGGACACAGCACAACTCTGATCCTAACAGACCCTAAACACAGAGCTCACATCACTCCTGTTTTAAAGAGCTGCACTGGCCTGCACCTATTAGAATAGACTCTGCTGTTGGTCTATAAGGCTCTAAATACAGTTTTTTTAACGATTGCTAACAAGCGTTCACCAATACTTAGTTTTCTCTGAAAACTAAGTTTTCTCTAGATACACTAACTCTGTTAACACACAATAAACCTGGTTCAGTATCCAGTCATTGTTTCAAAACACCCACGCAGATTCTCTATTCAAGGGGAACATGAAGTCAATCACTGCACAACCACAGTCAAAAAACTAACAGTTGATGGCATTACAGAAACAGTATTATCTCTCCCAGGAAACAACAGACATCATAACATCCGCTGTTTTTTTTGTACATCAGTTAATTTTTACTGTAATCCACTACAGTTGGACAATCTTGCTACGTTCACATAAATGGGTTCATGTGGGGTCTGGCTTTCAACTCCATGACTCGCTAAAAGAAATCATACACAGTATTTGATCCCACTTTCAGTCTGTCCTACTGTACATACTGTAACTCATGTTTCTGTGCATGGTGGCATGGTGTAAAACTCACTATATTACAAAATATAGGATAGACACCATACCTGGACATACTGGTGCCAGACCCTCTCACCGTTCCTTTTAAAAGTACTGTGTACAACTGCTTCATGCGAACTCGGGGTCGGGGCAGATTTATTCTATAATCAGCAATGACCATGTCTACAATGTCATGCTCTTGGTCCTCACTCAGGAATTTTCCCCTTCCCCCACAGAGAGGCAGACGCTGCATCCTTTATAGTAAAGGAATTGAAATACCACATATGTATTAGCAGTGGGACCGGTGGCCTGCAGTTACTATACGATATAGCATCAGTAGGAATATACCTGTGAAATGTATTGTTTACATGATAGTTTGTGTAGATAATGGAGATAATGGAAGCCACAGTCGATTGTCTGAGGTTAGGCTGCACTCTTTCACCAGTATCTCTCAGTGATAGACCATTGTGGCTCCCTTCATTGAACACCACCAGGCATTCTTACTCCTCTCCCTTTTCCTTTCCCTTGCGCTGGCCCAACTATTCCTCCTCCTTGTCTAGATGTCTTCCTTGTACAAGCATGTGTATTACAGTAACAGCTTTTTAACCTGTTTTTTTGCAGAGCTTTGCATGTCACACGTTGTGACATTTAAGGTTTTGAATCTTAGGTTTTCATTTTTGACATGCTGTGTGAAAGAATTTATAAATAAGGCAAGAAAGATCCAGAGGTTTGTTCTTGGATAACCTTGTGTGTACAGAAAATGTAAGCATTTTTTATATAATTTTAAATGTATTTTTTTATAATATGTTGTATTGAGGAGTAAAGGCACAGTTACATCCAGTAATTTAACATATATTAACATAAAGTAGTCCCTCAAATTTATTTTTTCCCACAAAACTAAACACATGTACAAAAAAATATAAACAACTAACTGAGTAAATAAAGATAATCTATTCGTAACCCCACACCCCCAGCTACATATACACAGGGGAATCTATATGCATACGTACATACAGAGAAAAGGAAAGGATACATACATACATACATACATACATACATATATACATATGCACACATTACTCATATATACACATATACAAACATACAAACTATATAAGCAAATCAAAACCTACACCTATACACACATAGTAACATATACTTACACGTAAACATCACCCCTCTTCTTAAAATGAACATTGCACAGATCTGATAAGAAACTAAATTAGATTTAAAGGGGGGGGGGGGAGTAAGTCAATAAATAAAAAAAACAAATCCCTAAATTAAAAAGTCAGTAAATAAATGTAAAAAAAAATCCCCTCAGTCAGCTGGCATGGTTTGGAGTAAATTAAAATACTTAAGAAATGGATTCTGAAGACTTCCATAATAGCAATATACGATGTCTTGCTAGCAAAGATGTAAATGCCAGTACATCTGATTGGGTTCTATTAAGTAAGGGTGGATCAGTAGAGAAGCCAAATATTGCGATTAAAGGGTTCTTAATAATGTTGGTGCCCAAAACCTTTGTCATATTTTCAAATTATTCTAACCAAAATTTATATAAAGGGAGGGACAAAAAAGAACATGTGACTTTAATTACATGGAGTGGCACCGCATTTATCACACACATCAATGACAGCATTTGGGAAGAATTTAGAGAGCTCAGACTTAGATAAATGAACTTTATGCAGTACCTTAAATTGAATCAGCTGAAGTCTTGGACAGAAAGAACTTGAACGTATTTTGTTTATGGCTTTGTCCCACCAATGCTTTGTAAAAACAGTACCCAGTTCTTGTTCCCAAGCACTTTTAATTTTTGTAAGAGCATGCTGGTCCATGATATACGAGTAAATCTTAGATATAGTAGATTTCTGAAAGGAGTCCCAGGTCAAAAGGTCAAAACAAAACAAAAAACAAACAAAACCAAAAAAAAACACGAAAAACAAACCCCACCCACATACTCCCACTGAAAATAACCCCAGCAAAGTCCTCTACATGCCAGAACCAGAGGACAGCTGCATAGGCTCCCGTATGAGCCCAACCCAAATAGACAGTGCTTCCGATAAAGCATGGATCAAACGGTAGAACCCTCGTAGCGGAGAATTTCGAAACCAATGAACATGTGCGATATGTGCGCTTACACTGTGTTCCAAATTATTATGCAATTATGGGTGGCATTTAGGAGTGATAAGGTAAGAATTTTTTGTTTGTCAGTTAAACCCATTGATGGTGATGTGTGTCAGGGCTCTTTATATTACTGAAAGCAATTGCAGACACGTGTGCTAATTAGTTTGGTAGGTGTGTCCAATTAAAGGCAAGACTACTTATGAAGACTGTCACACATTATTAAGCAGCCTACATTTTTAGCCAAAATGGGAAAGAAAAGGATGTGTCGGCTGCTGAGAAGCAACAAATTGTGGAGTGTTTAGGTCAAGGCATGACTACAATCAACATTGCCAAGAAACTTCATCATGATCATCGCACAATCAAGAAGTATGTAGCTGATTCAGAGCACACACGTGTGCATGCTGATAAGGGAAAATTGAGGACTCCAACAGGCAATTACGTCAGGTTAAAAGAGCAGCTGCAAAAATGCCTTGTCATAGCAGCAGACAAGTTTTTGAAGCTGCTGGTGCCTCCAACATCCCCCGAACAACAAGATGCAGGGTCCTTCAGATTGGCAGGTTTTGCACAGGTTTGCAGCTGTGCGTAAGCCATCCTGTCAACCTCCTCTATCCACTGCACACAAGCAGAAATGGCTCCAGTGGGCCAAACAATACATGAAGACTGACTTCAAAACTGTTTTGTTCACCGATGAGTGCCGTGCAACACTCGATGGTCCAGATGGATGGAGTGGAGGATGGCTGGTTGATGGACAACCCATGCAAACAAGGCTACGGCGCCAACAAGGAGGAGGTGGAGTAATGTTTTGGGCTGGAATCATGGGGAGAGAGATTGTCGGCCCCTTGAGGATCCCTGAAGGGGTAAAGATGACCTCCATAATGTATGTGGAGTTTCTCAAACAGCACTTCCTGCCATGGTTCAAGAAGAAGAACCGTGCATTCCGCAGCAAGATCATTTTCATGCATGATAATGCACCCTCTCATGCTGCAAAGAACACATCTGCATCTCTGGCCGCTATGGGCACAAACTTATGGTGTGGCCCCCATGCTCCCCTGACCTCAACCCCATTGAGGGGTTGACTAAGAACTAAGAAAGACTAAGAAAATGTGGACCTGAAATCCTAGACTGAACTTTCAACGAGTCCTCAACCTTTAAGCAGCAGGATTTTTTCCTCTGCTGACATGTCTCCATTGCTCCACCCTGGACTGTTTCAGAATAGCAGAAATCCTATTGACCACAAATGTGCGAAAGCGTGAGGTTTCATTCTGAAGATAACTTAGCGTGACTGTAACTAACCGTACCATAAGGATCTCCACTTGCATCTGCAGAGTGATGTAACTGTGCAAAGGTATGCTCCATAGAAAAGTCTTTCAGCACCACTAGTGCATCCAACCACTTAAACTACTGGCCTTTAACATATTTTGTCAATTATTTTTGTAGTCTTCCAAGGCTTTGCTACAGTCCCCATCTGTCCACCAAAGAAACCTCAGAAGATTGGAGTCATCATCCAGCACTCTGACTTGGTAAAACATGGCTTATAAACTTGCCATGATCTCAATGGGTTCCTGTCTAAATCTAATAACAACACAAATCAAACTCCTGGTCTAATCTGGTGCTTGTAGCAGTTGTTTATTCAATGACATACCTGGAAAAGATGCCCCACAGTCAAACACAACTCACAACTTCTGCTTGACAGGATGGTACACACCATGGTTGGGTATGTACCATACCTTCTCTTCTTTGTGTGCCAGTTGTTCTTTTGATAACTTTGTTGCATAGCCCTTTTTGATCACATCATCCATGAAGACAGTGTACCCTTGCTGAAAACTAGCATTCCTTCCTCTGTAAGTTATGTGCTGGTTGTTCAGGAATGCATATGTATATTTGAACTGCCTTTGTTTCTTTCTTGGCTTTGACTCTGACAGGAACAACTGAAAGAATACACTTCTCCTCACCGGCCCCAGTGGGACCACAGCACTTGGATTCTGTTCAGATGAATGCACTGGTCACTAATTCATTCATATGCCCTATTTTAGGATGTGTAGTTTTTTATATTTGGACAGTCATAGATTTTTTAAATAATTGTTTAAATAAACGTCCGTCAATTAAATATATTCACATTACTCATTAGTGCTTTAGAACTCTACAGATTTTTTTTTACTCAAAAATCATTCCAGCATGCATGTGTTGTCAAAGTCAAAGTGAGTAACTTGGCACCATTGTTTGGTATAGACGAAAAAGCAGAAATATTGTCACTGATGTTCAAGCTAAATTATCTTTAGTAATTACTCAACACTCTCATCATTGTGTTCTTGTGATCTCCCGCACCCAGCTGTGTGTCTATGCCCCTTAACCAAAAGTGAGTTACTGTCCTGAAAAATTAAAGGATATTTACTCTTTAAGAGATCTGTTAATTGTATATATTGTATTGTATTTATTTTATCAGGTAGCATTTGAACCACATAATTACAAACTGGATTCCAAAAAAGTTGGGACACTAAACAAATTGTGAATAAAAACTGAATGCAATGATGTGGAGGTGCCAACATCTAATATTTTATTCAGAATAGAACACAAATCACAGATCAAAAGTTTAAACTGAGAGAATGTATAATTTTAAGGGAAAAATATGTTGTTTCAAAATTTCATGGCGTCAACAAATCCCAAAAAAGTTGGGACAATTGTCTTCTCTATGGAGTGTGGTTTAAGTTTCTGCAGTTACAGACATTGTCCTGACATGTCCACTCTGTCTCTATCAGCCTTTGCAACTCTCTTTGTGCCCCTTTATCTCCCTCAACCCCTTTTTGGCACCCATATGGCCCTGACATAAAGACATACAGTTTCTGCAAAAGAGAAAAGAATCTGTTTCAGTGATATTTTACACTGTCAGTGTAATGCTTAATTAAAGCAATGTGCATTGCAGTGAACATAAAAAGCTAATGATTTAATCTCTGATTTGATGTGTGCTTGCACACCTGTGTTCTTTCTGCTCATGACAGAGGACCCAACATATGTTTTGCCCTGTGGTTTCTGGAGTCAAGGCCATACTTCTGTGTTCTGCAAAGAAAGTGTGAGTTACAAGCTTGGGTAACATGATGGTAAGTACCATTGCAGCCTAATTTCATAGACATTAAAAATGCCAGTGAAAGAAACAAGGTGGTAATTACAAACATGGACACAATTTAATATTATATCATTGTTTTATATAGTATGTACCCGTTTATTACTTAGAAACAAAACTGGATCTGAACTGAACTGTAAAAGAAAGCAGTGATTATTTCTACGCTTTTACTGAGTGCTTACCATGTAACTCGGAAAACTAGCCACTGAAAGGACTGTAAAAGAAAGCAAGATTGCTCACAATGGTGAAAAAGTTTATTGCCACATTTGACAGCTCTGTGTTTTGACACACACAAAATATTGTTCACACAGAGGTGTTCTGTCCTGACAAATGAAACAATAACATGTTAAAATTATACTTCAAATTATATAAACAGAATAAGAAGGACAAAAAAGACAAAAGAAGTAACCCATTCACTACTTTACTAATGGCTCTCTACACTTTTTTACCACCAAACCTTGCAGCATGCTCTAATGTCTTTGAACAAACGGCCAAGTAGTCACTGTAAGCTGTGCGAAACTGAAAGTAGACAGAAACACCATTGTGCTGACAGCTGTTATAGCAGAAGTCATGATCTCTGCACAAAGGCAGGACAGTGGGCCACTTCCTGATTTTAGAGAAGACGAAACACTGAATCATTTTGCCTTAAGGTGCAAGGCATTCCTGGATGTTCCCAATTAAAATTTTATTTGTCAGGATAGAACACCTCTGTGTGAACAATATTTTGTTTTTGACAGAGCTGTCAAAAGTGTCAATAAACTCTTTCACCATTGTGAGCAGTCTTGCTTTCTTTTACAGTCCTTTCAGTGGTTAATTTTCCGAGCTACATGGTAAGCACTCAGTAATACCTCAGAAATAATCACTGCTTTCTTTTACAGATCCTTTATCTAATTTGATCTAACTTAATAAGGAGAACATTTTAGTTACATAGTTAGAACATAGTTAGTTACTCAGTACTAACAGCAGGCTGTGTTACAAGTGGCTAGTTTTCTGAGCTACACGGTATGCACTCAGTAAAACCGTAGAAATAATCACTGCTTTCTTTTACAGTTCAGATTCACTTTTGTTTCTAAGTAATAAATGGGTACATACTACACTGCTCAAAAAAATAAAGGGAACACTCAAATAACACATCCTAGATCTGAATGAATGAGATATTCTGATTGAATACTTTGTTCTGTACAAAGTTGTATGTGCTGACAATAAAATCACACAAAAATCATCAATGGAAATCAAATTTATTAACCAATGGAGGCCTGGATTTGGAGTCACACACAAAATAAAGGTGGAAAAACACTACAGGCTGATCCAGCTTTGATGTAATGTCCTTAAAACAAGTCAGAATGAGGCTCAGTGTTGTGTGTGGCCTCCACGTGCCTGTATGACCTCCCTACAACGCTTGGGCATGCTCCTGATGAGGTGGCGGATGGTCTCTTGAGGATATCTCCTCCCAGACCTTGACTAAAGCATCCGCCAACTCCTGGACAGTCTGTGGTGCAACGTGACGTTGGTGGATGAAGCGAGACATGATGTCCCAGATGTGCTCAATCGGATTCAGGTCTGGGGAATGGGCGGGCCAGTACATAGCTTCAATGCCTTCATCTTGCAGGAACTACTGACACACTCCAGCCACATAAGGTCTAGCATTGTCCTGCATTAGGAGGAACCCAGGGCCAACCGCACCAGCATATGGTCTCATGAGGGGTCTGAGGCAGGCTACCTCTGGCGAGCACATGGAGGGCTGTGCGGCCCTCCAAAGAAATGCCACCCCACACCATTACTGACCCACTGCCAAACCGGTCATGCTGAAGGATGTTGCAGGCAGCAGATCGCTCTCCACGGCGTCTCCAGACTCTGTCACGTCTGTCACATGTGCTCAGTGTAAACCTGCTTTCATCTGTGAAGAGCACAGGACACCAGTGGCAAATTTGCCAATCCTGGTGTTCTCTGGCCAATGCCAAGCGTCCTGCACGGTGTTGGGCTGTGAGCACAACCTCCATCTGTGGACGTCGGGCCCTCATACCATCCTCATGGAGTCGGTTTCTAACCGTTTGTGCAGACACATGCACATTTGTGGCCTGCTGGAGGTCATTTTGCAGGGGTCTGGCAGTGCTCCTCCTGTTCCTCCTTGCACAAAGGCGGAGGTAGAGGTCCTGCTGTTGGATTGTCGCCCTCCTACGGCCTCCTGCACATCTCCTGGTAGCGCCTCCAGGCTCTGGACACTACGCTGATAGACACAGCAAACCTTCTTGCCACAGCTCGCATTGATGTGCCATCCTGGATGAGCTGCACTACCTGAGCCACTTGTGTGGGTTGTAGAGTCCGTCTCATGCTACCACGAGTGTGAAAGCACCACCAACATTCAAAAGTGACCAGAACATCAGCCAGAAAGCATAGGTACTGAGAAGTGGTCTGTGGTCCCCACCTGCAGAACCACAATCAGTGTTGCTTCCTAAGTGGACAGTTTGATTTCACAGAAGTTTGATTTACTTGGAGTTATATTGTGTTGTTTAAGTGTTCCCTTTATTTTTTTGAGCAGTGTATATAAGACAATGATATAATATTATCATATCTCAGTGTGAAATTGTGTCCATGTTTGTAATTACCGCCTTGTTACTTTCACTGGCATTTTTAATGTCTATGAAATTAGACAGCATTGGTTCTTGCCATCATGTTACACAGGCTTGTACCACACACTTCTATGGTTAATACCTAGAACCAGTGAGATCTTTCAGTGTAATTAGGTTACATGGTATTTACCATCATGTTACCCAATCTTGTACCTCACACTTACTTGGTTAATACCTGGTGCCTATGAGACCTTTCAGTGTAATTAATTTATACTGTCCTGGTACTTACTATACTGTTACCCAAAATAATTACCTAGTACTTTGGAGTTTGTACCTCACACCTATCTAGTTAATACCTAGAACTTTGGGGACTATAAAAGAAAGGGTTTCCAAAACTTTTACACAATGACCCGTTGTAATGGTGTGAAATTACCAAAAACATCCATTCATTTTAACTAATATTTTTTACTATAGAATCATGTTTGGCTACCATTACAATTATAGAGGTGGTTTTCTTATGTGCTCTAGATGCAGTGTTTTGCACAGCTATGAGGAACAGGGTTTCTCCAGCAGTTTTAATGTACTCTCATATGTATTCTCATAACTAATTTAATCAATTTAGCATTTAAGCAGGCTGAGAAAAAGCATTTTCTTGCAAAAAACTTTCCATATCACACTAACGGTATGATAGTATGTGATTCTGACCTGGCATTGCTACATATCCCTCATCATTGTATGTTGATTTTTTCTAATTTGAACATTTTTTTTTCAGATGAGAAACTAAAGTACTGGTGGGCATAGCCTTTACTTTGAGGATTCCAGCCAATTATGAGTGGTGTACCACTCTTTTGTAAATCTCATTGTTTCTTTTTTTGTAAAGATATGTATAGATTATAGAGGTCTAATCAAATCACCAGGCTCTATCCCCTGCCTTTAGCCCCTGTAGTCTTACATTTACATTATTTAGCTGAGGCTCTTACCCAGAGCAGCTTACAAGGTTAATCACATTACAGGTGAGCCAATGTAGTGTTAGGAGTCTTGCTCAAGAACCCTTATTGGTGTAGCATAGCACAGTCACCCAGACCGGGATTCGAACCCCAGTCTCCCACATACGGTGGAGGCTCCCTGGCAGGTAGTGGTGTTAGCCCCTGAGCTACACCAACCACTAGCCTTAGAACAGTCTTAGAAAAACTTTGTGGCACTACAATTTTTCAAGTAACATTTACATAGCACCTACAACCCAGTTCAAATTCGAGAGGGAGACAAGTGGAAAACTGCCTTCCTCACCACTAGCAGGCACTATGCTACAATATTTAGTAATGCCTTTCAAATGACATAATACTCCTTCTGTTTTCCAGGCTTTCATCAAAGACGTTCTACATGACATGTTAGGCCAGTTTGTAAAAGCCTATATAGATGACATTGTGATCTACTGGTTAGCTTGCTAACTCTGTCTCTAAATAAAACTGGCCTTTTTTACTCTCTGACTGTGGAGATAACTCTATCAATTGTTATTAGATGATGACCTATCAAATATGTAAGTGAACAATTATTACAAGTACACCATATGTAGGCTGCATTTGAATTAAAATTAGTTTAGCAGTGCTTGTATATATTTCAAGGATAAAGAAAACCAAAGTATGTTTTTATATAAAATACAAAGAAACATTAAAAGTCATTCGTGATCCACTGAGATTTGACCCACCCTGATTTTCATCTGTCTACATGAACACAAACATGCGTATGGTAAATCTTTCACCTTAATTTTAGGTAACAACACGAGCTGTAGTCAGTTACTGATGGAAAAGTAAAGATTTGCAAATACATGTGTCTTTGTGACACCAGATCATACTCCCTCCCCCTCTCTTTAGTGTCTAAGCAATAACAGTGTCTCTAAGGGAGGAGTTGTGAGGATTTTGAAGCTTTCAGATGACACCCCAGCAGTGGGCCTTATAGCCAATGGTGACAAATCTGCCAACGAAAAGGAGGTAGTGCAGCACCAATCACCTGCTGCTCAACATATGAAACACTTGAGAAATGGTAGTGGTCTTTCGCCACAACCCCAACACCACATCAGTAGCTATGCAGTTTCCATTGTGAAGTTACTCACATTCCTGTGTACAATATCCAGGGATCTGAAGTGGGAGAGACCCTGATGATCCAGTTCCACACAGTGATCACCAAGTCCATTCTCACATCATTCATAATGATCTGGTTTGGATCCTCACCCTTAAAAGAGCAAACTGAACTTCACCATCGCTTCAGGACATCTCCACTAGCAGGCTGAGGAAGCGTGGTTAATACTTTTTAACAAATTCCTTGTACATGTATCATATTTGGTGAAATAAAAAGATGCTGAATGTTATAAAATCATTTATAAGAGAAACTTGAATGGACCTAAGTGATCAGAGCACTAAACTGAAAGTAAGTCACCTGATGAAGTGAAGCAATAGCAACATACTGCCATTAGAGAAAGAGAGAAGACTACATACTTCAGCGTTCTGGTTTTAGAACAGTAAGATAATTTATATCTGCAATGTGTTATACTGAGTGACGACTTGTTGAAGACTGCACATTTGTGTTCATTAAAACTTAAAAAGCGTTTTAGTTTAAGCTAAACTTGGGATTGGATTAAGCATCTACTGAAAGTGGTTTACAGTTGTTAAAGAGTGAATTTCTTTGCGTAATCTTAAGAGTGATACAATAACAATAACTAAGCATACAGTAGGAACAGCAGACAATTCAGTAATTATGTTTAGATATCAAGAGTTTGTATGTTAAGGACATAAATATACACTTATCTACATAACAGCTGCTCCCAGAAGGAGTTGTCGGATTGCAGTGCTATTGGGAAGGAAGATAAAGGTGACCAGGATCAATAACTGATGATGAATTTAGACTGATATGATCAATATTTATTGAGCTACACATACAGAAGTCTGTCTCTCAGTATGGCGTCGGGCCGCCGTGTTTGCTAACCCAACACGCCAGATGTCTCTGTATGGAGCTGTAGAGGTTCCTAATGGGTTCCTGTGATAATCCATCCCATGCAGCTTGAACATCCTCACACAGTTCCTGCAGATGGTGCGGTAGGGGTGGAGGTGGAGGGACACCAGTCCTTCCGAACATGTAAGGGCAGTGTGTACTGTCAGTGCAATGGCATTGTCTGTAGATCTGGTAGAAAATTATGCAACTTGGTGAGAGTCCATGGTGGTTGGAAGCGAGGAACAGATGTGAGGTCTGATAAGCCGCACAAAGCACTTCATAGCTGTTGATGTAAATGCAACAGGGCGTTAGTCATTCAGGCATGGGGTTGGCCAGTTTCTTGGGAACTGGAACAACTGTGACTCTGTCAAAACATGTGGGAATCACTGACAGTCTTAAAGAGCAAGATTTTTGGATTGTGTTTTTGTGATAAATATTTTAAACCTCATTAGCACCTGTCTGACCTTGGCCCGAACTGGAGGCAGCTGCTTAATTAGTCAGAAACTGTACTAATAAACATATTTTGTCACTCAATAAAGTAATAGTTGTAGTAAAAATAAGCATGTATAATTACCATTATTGCACTTATCTACATAATTTCAATGCCTATACTCTTCACAGGGAGCTGTGTGCTAGGTGTATGAAAGATAAAACTTTATGATGGAGCCTCAGAAACACAGCAGTGGGAAAGGAACGTCTGAGTGAGTAATCTTTTCTCATCATGTACTAACTTTTATATAAGAAAAAGGTGTGTTTACACTCTGGGAACTGCTGTAAATGTTGCACTTCTGAAAATGCCCATATTCACATTTAAAATAACCAGATCTGACTGAATGAGATTTTTATTTTGCCTCATGACCATTAATGAGGATATGTGGAGTCAAGTTTTAGAATTTCAGAAGATTCTGTGTGTCCAACATGTTTTCTTTTTTTAATTAAGCAGTGTAGGAAGAGAGTCCAGCTGTATATCTGTAACGAGTGAAGGGTCCATGCAGCACCCTCCTTTTTTCAGCAGAGGAGGAGAAGAACCCAGCTGTATGTCTGTAACCACTGAAGGGTCCATGGTTAACCCTCCTGTGTTCAGCAGAAAAAGAAGAAAACCCAGCTGTGTGTCCGTGACAAGGGGTATATCAGTGGAAAAGCATCCTGCATTCAGCAGTGGAGTTGTACACTGTGACCCAGAGTAAGTAGTTCTTCAGTGCGGCCATGATTAGCAATAAAGCAACAGCTAAAGGACTTTAGCATGCACTTTCACAATTTGTTGTCATCACATTCATAAATGATGTATATACATTTAGCACTTACACTGCATTCACTGTTAACTTCTACATGTATAAAATGAATAATCAACTTTATGACAATCCCATGTTTATGTCTAGTGGTATTTACATATTCATCATAGGAGCACTAAAATATAATGCAAAGTAATAGATAGCAGCAGAATGAACCCCAGGCAAGGAAACTACATATTATTATTTCAGCATTACATGGCTCGGGATGTTAAATATAATAAATTATTCATGGATAAAGCTAATTCAGCTATTTGCTTTCATTCTCTCCATTCCATAGGAAGTACGACAAGCATTGATTTTACCTAAAAATAAATATGCCTGTAGACAGTTTAGAAATAATTTAGCATAAATGTATAGTTAAAATATCACAATACGAGTCAAGACATAAACACACAAAAGCACACAAGCACATGCAGACAGTGGTGGAAGGAACTGGATTTGTTTCAGGAATCTTACCAACCAATGGATGATGTCTTCCACAGAGTCTTACAGAGACACAGAACCAGCATGAAGAACAAGTACGAGAGTTTATTTGAAGGAATCAAAACCCAAGAGAATAAAACTCTCCTGAACAGGATCTACACACAGCTCTACATCATAGAGGGAGAGAGTGAAGGAGTGAATGAAGAACATGAGGTTCTACAGATGGAGAGAACACCCAGGAGACACTTACAGGACACTCCAATCAACTGCTTAGATATCTTTAAACCTCTACAAGGTTCTAAACCAGATCCAGAAGAACAGAACACTAGAACTGTGACAGCTGAAGGTGAAAGACAGAAATCAGGAGAAGAATTAAAAGATCAGAAGATCAGAAGTGTTCTGACTAAAGGCATCGCTGGGATTGGAAAAACTGTCTCTGTGCAGAAGTTCATTCTGGACTGGGCTGAAGGAAAAGCCAATCAGGATGTAGAGTTGATGTTTGTGCTTCCGTTCCGGGAGCTGAACCTGATTAGAGATGATCCATACAGTCTTCATGGACTTCTGTGTGACTTCCATCCTGAGATCAAAGATCTGGACCCAAAGATACATGATCAGATCAAAGCTGTGTTCATATTTGATGGTCTGGATGAAAGCAGAATTCCACTGGACTTTGAAGAGTGTGAGAAAGTATCTGACATCACTATGACATCATCAGTGGGTGTGTTGATGACAAACCTCATCAAAGGAGAGCTGCTCCCCTCTGCTCTAATCTGGATTACCTCCCGACCAGCAGCAGCCAATCAGATCCCTCCTAAACACATCAACCGTGTGACAGAAATTGAGGGGTTCAGTGACCCACAGAAGGAGGAGTACTTCAGGAGGAGGATCAGTGATGAAGACCAAGTCGAGAGAATCATCTCCCACATTAAGACAGTGAGGAGCCTCCACATCATGTGTCACATTCCAGTCTTCTGCTGGATCTCAGCCACTGTTCTTCAGCAGATCATGAAACAGGGTTCTACAGAAATCCCTAGAACTCTGACTGAGATGTACTCACACTTCCTGCTCACTCAGACACACATGAAGAACAAGAAGTATGAGGAGAAAGACGAGACAGTCCCAAAGAACCTGCTGGAATCCAACAGAACCAGTCTTCTGAAACTGGCTGAACTGGCTTTCAAACAGCTGATGAAGGGCAATGTGATGTTCTATGAAGAGGACCTGAGAGAGAGCAGCATTGATGTCACTGATGCCTCAGTGTATTCTGGGATCTTCACTGAGATCTTTAGGGAGGAATGTGGGCTTTACCAGAGGAAGGTCTACTGCTTTGTTCATCTGAGCTTTCAGGAGTTCCTGGCTGCTGTCTACGTGTTTCACTGCTACCAGATCAGGAACATGAAGGAGCTGCAGATACTAAACCCACAGTACAGAGAGTGGTCGGAGGATGATCTACTGGATGAGGTGCTAAGGGGAGCAGTGTATAAAGCAGTACAAAGTCAAAATGGACATCTGGATCTTTTCCTCCGTTTCCTGCTGGGAATCTCGCTGGAGTCCAATCAGAGACTCCTACAGGGTCTACTGACACCCACACAGAGCAGCTCAGAGAGAACCACAGAGTTCATCAAGAGAGTAATCAAAGGAGAAGATAAAAAATATCCCAATATTCCATCTGAGAGATCCATCAATCTGTTCCTCTGTCTGTCTGAGATGAATGATCAGTCTCTCTCCAGAGAGATTCAGGAGTTCCTACAATCAGAGAAACACTCAGGGGAGGAGCTTTCTCCTGGACAGTGCTCAGCGCTAGCTTATATATTCCTGACCTCAGAGGATGTGCTGGATGAGCTGGACCTGCAGAAGTACAACACATCAGAGGAGGGTTATAAGAGACTGATCCCCGCAGTGGCTATCAGCAAAAAGTCTATGTGAGTATACACCTTGAAATAATATAACATATTGTAACGCACTCAGTAGGCTCCTGGGGAGGGAGATGCAACAGGGGGTTACCTAGGGGAATTTCACCCCTTTAGGAAATATAACAGGTACTACAGACCCGAAAAGGGCAAAACAGGTTCGAACTCACGTGAGACTCCAGAGACATACTTCCCACACTTAGTTTATTAACAATTACTAAAAGACAACAAGCACTTAAAATTCCTTTAATACTCCTTGGAGTCAGATATAGCTTCATAAAAACCAACACAAGAGAAGGACAGAGCTGAGGGCTTACCACGACAGAGGAGAACTAGGGGAATACCAGAGCCTTTTACACTACACACATCACGTGACCACACCGCACACCTCAAAGACACCCAAAAGTGCTCTAACTACAGGGTTGGTGAGAGGGGTTCCACATCCAATTCCGTCCGCCTCCGCTCTAGCCCAAAGCTCCCGCATCCAGGCTGCAGTTTCCCGCCGCAGTGAGTAACCAGGTAATGGCTCAGCACAATGGTGCAAGATGGCTGCTTCACGCAACGTGAACTGACAAACGCGGGGAGAGACGGCAACGCTGGCCTGGCAATAGCGCAAGGTACTCAAGCTTATAAGCTTTGAAGATTCACCACAGGCACAACACCAACGCTGTCCCGCCAAACACCACCACGCTACCGCTGCTAGCACGACGGTCTGATGCCCCGGAAGGGGAGGGGGAAACGATAGGTAGTGCACCTACAGGTGGCCGTCCCCTGCCTAGATATAGCAGCGCAAATAAAAAGTCAGACATTGCTTTTCAACCATGCTTCAACAGAATTATTTTAAAAAATAAACTCCTGCAACAGTTTTTTTTTTGATGGAGTTTATTTACAGGAGTTTAAATGATGGTACCCATAACTTAATATTTTGTTGCACAACCTTTTGAGGCAATCACTGCAATCAAACGATTCCTGTATCTGTCAATGAGACTTCTGCACCTCTCAGCAGGTATTTTGGCCCACACCTCATGAGAAGACTGCTCCAGTTGTCTCAGGTTTGAAGGGTGCCTTTTCCAGACGGCATGTTTCAGCTCCTTCCAAAGATGCTCAGTAGGATTTAGGTCAGGGCTCATAGAAGGCCACTTCAGAATAGTCCAGTTTTTCCTCTTAGCCATTCTTGGGTTTTTAGATGTGTGTTTTGGGCCATTATCCTGAAGACCCATGACCTGAGACTGAGACCAAGCTTTTTGACACTGGGCAGCACCTTTCTCTCTGGAATTCCTTGATAGTCTTGAGATTTCATTGTACCCTGCCCAGATTTAAGACACCCTGTGCCAGATGCAGCAAAGCAGCCCCAGAACATAAAAGAGCCTCCTCCATGTTTCACAGTAGGGACAGTGTTCTTTTCTTGATGTGCTTCATTTTTCCATCTGTGAACATAGAGCTGATGTGCCTTGCCAAAAAGATCCATGTTTGTCTCATCTATCCATAGAACATTCTCCCAGAAGCTTTGTGGCTTGTCAACAAGTAGTTTGGCAAATTCCAGTCTGGTTTTTTTAACAATAGTGTCCTCCTTGGTCGTTTCCCATTAAGTCCACTTTGGCTCAAACATGGACGTATGGTGCGATCTGACACTGATATTCCTTGAGCTTGAAGTTCACCTTTAATCTCTTTAGAAGTTTTTCTGGGCTCTTTTGTTACCATTTGTATTATCCGTCTCTTTGATCTGTCATCAGTTTTCCTTCTGCGTCCACGTCCAGGGAGGTGGGCTACAGTCCCATGGATCTTAAATTTCTGAATAATATATGCAGCTGTAGTCACAGGAACATCGAGCTGCTTGGAGATGATCTTATAACCTTTACCTTTAACATGCTTGTCTATAATTTTCTTTCTAATGTCCTGAGACAAATATTTTCTTTGCTTCCTCTGGTCCATGGTGAGTGTGGTACATACCTTGTCACCAAACAGCACAGTGCCTACCTGTAGCCCTATATATAGGCCCACTGACTGATTACAAGATTGTAGACACCTGTGATGCTAATTAGTGAACACACCTTGATTTAGCATGTCCCTTTGGTCACATTGTTCAGGGGTACCATCATTTCTGTCCAGGCCTGTTTCAGGAGTTTATTTTTTTAAATAATTCTGTTAAGGCATGGTTGAAAAGCAATTTCTGACTTTCATTTGTTCATTTTCATAGAATTTTTATTTATACTTTTGTCAGATTTAAGTTATTTCTGTTACCATTGTGGGTTTTTCTTTCATTAACCGAGGAGTACCAACAATTTTGTCCATGTGTGTAAGATATATAGTCAAGTTATTAATATGGAAAATTTTACAAATAAACTGTTATTTATTTTTTATACCCTGAGTAATGCTAAAAGTTTATAATGGCAACAGCCATGCAAATATATGAATGAATGAAGCAGAAAGTGCTCATTCTACCTTACTTCATGGTTGTTGCCTAAGGTAGGAATGTCTTAGCTAGAAGGCTACCAGCTCATCATGGCAGAGTTTAGGGTTGATCCTAGCTGTCAGTTACATTACCTCACTCAATAAAATATTAGTCTTTTTTTTTACCTAAACTTGTTAGACATTAGGCATAAGGTCTAATCTTTATTAAGTTATGATCTTAAAATTAACAATGCAAATGTCAGATGAAAAACAATGTTTTGGCTATATTATATGCAATGTCACAAAAAGGTAAAAATGAAATTTTACTTTACATCAATTAGATGATGAAACTTTAGATATGTAGGTCAATAGATACATACAAATGCACCTTATGTAGATACATGTTAATGGAAAAGCAAAACATGTTACTTAAACAGCCTTTTCTGTTTTAATGTGTTGTGTTTATTATTCCTTTCAGTCTAACTGGCTGTAAACTCACTGAGGACTCCTGTAAACATCTTTGCTCTGCTCTACAGTCAGCAAACTGCTGTTTGAAGGAGCTGGATCTTAGTAATAATTTGCAGGATACAAAATTGGAGCTACTCACTATTGGACTGAAGAGTTTACACTGTAAACTGGAGACACTAAGGTAAAATTTCCCTAAATCCATTCTGCAATAGAAAAAGTTAAGCTGAAAAGATATTGTGTTAACTTTCTTACAAACCTCTTTGTCTTCCAAAAAAAATCTTTGTTTTTTGTATGATGCACAAATTCAAATATTTCTGCTAGTAGAACATACAAACATACTGAAAATTACACTACTTACTTGAATGTCTATGACATGACATTACATCCCTGAGGAAGCAACGAACCTAGATTTTTAAGTTGATAAAGATCTTCTCAAACAACCTAGAACAGTGAGTCTGGATCAATTCCAATTTTAAAGGCATTTAAACTTGTCCTAAATTCCTGAGTCCACACCCAGGACCAATTCCTGGCACATTTCAGGAAAGGGCTTGCTTTCAACCTGAACCAATTACGTAACCCACCATGTGGCGACATGAGTTTTTACTAGATTGTACACACCAGATTTAACTTGAAGCGAACCCCAGCCGACCGATTTTAAACAGTTTCAAATTTCAGATTTCAGGTTTATTTATCATTTGCACATGTCAGGACAGTTATGCATTGAAATGCTTGTGCTGAGGCTCAGGTTAATAATCTACAGCAGGACAACACTATATACATACTAAACATATTAAAATAAAGAGATATAAAAGTTTTTTTTGGTTGTTGCCAGATAATAGTTATTAACATTCCGTGACAACAATTCTCTAGGAATCTAGGGCTTTAAAATGTTTTTAGAAATTCTCACAATGAGGGCACTGGGACTATTTCACCTTGCAAGTAAATTACAGAGGGGCAAACAAGCAACCTACAGCTAAGATGGTGTGGGTTTTGTACACCATAATTGTCCTTATTCCTCTCCAATCTGCAATCCCTTGGAAACAATAGGGAATATTTATCTCTCCTCAGCCAAACCAACAAAGATTTCCAGCTGCATCTGCTCAGCCTCCAGTTGCACTTGGATATATTAACAGTGAAAAAATCGCATAGCCAATGGTGATGAGTTTCCTTATAAAAAGGAAACTGCTGTTCTCCTGGTACAGCATTATCCCCCTGCTGCTCAACACACAAAGGATATTAGAGATGTTAGTGCATATCAGGTGCAAACCCCTTTCCCTACCTTAACATCAATGACTTGTTGAGTTTTCCACTGCGGAGTCACTCAAGTTTTTTTGCCCCACCGTATCCAGGGACTTGAAGAGGAACAGTACAGCAATGAATGTTCTTCCTGAGAAAGCTAAAGAAATTAAACCTGCCACTAATCTTGGTCCAGTTCTACAAAGTGATCAAGTCCATTCTCACATCATTCATAACCTTCTGATTTTCTCCCTCTACCTCACAAAAAAGAGCCAAAGTTCAGTGCATAATCAGAACAGCAGAGAAGTTTATATTTTAAAACATGTTGATCCCTAACTTTTACAAAGTAACCAGCTTATAACATTTAGATAACAATGATAGCATTGAAAAGAACATTGATCTGTTAAATATGTATAATATGCAATCATCTGAGTGTTAACACCAACTGTTGTGAAAGTGTATTTGTTTAATATTTAAGTGATAGAATTAAATATTATACCCTGAAAAGACACAATCTAGATGGCAGAATGTTAAATATAAAATGAGTACATACCCCTCAGCATTGATGATGTCACAAATGTGCCAAATACACAATCACAATAGCGTAATCTTTTAACCTATTCACTGACCAGTGGAAAGCTTCAAAATAGGTATTATATCAGTCTTATATTGCCACTGTCCCAACTTGTAAAATGTAAGTTAAAACAAAGTAAAACACTTGTGCAAACCAATTAACATATATATTTCATATATTTAAATAAACATTGCTCAAAAAATGTTAAAACTGAAAAATTAAGAAATATATGCAAATACATTTCAAAGGTTGTGACAGATCACAAATTAGAATTAAATATGACTCAAATAATAAATATGAGATAAAATTATATTGTGGCACATTGTGTCCCTGACATCTGTACAGTCAGACCATTTTTCTTCTTTAAGCACTCAAGCAGATGGCTGTGTTCTAAGGGGGTAAGCAGTTTAAGATTAAATCAAGAATTGTTTCATGGCAACAGCAGATATATACTCAGAGGTAGAAAACTTATCAACCATGTATGCCCTGTTTGCTGAGACATATGCAAGTTAAAAAAAAGCCTGGTGATTAGAAATAAACAGATCAATGCCACTCAGATTAGCAGGTGTATTAGACGTGTATTTGTATGTATCTATGTACGTCTAAAGCTCTTTATTTCTAGATGCAGATAAAAGTCGTGTTTAATGTCACTTGATTAAAATTTCTCTACACTGTTACATGTATTGCATTTACTGTGTCTTTGTAGATTATCTGGTTGTGGTTTCACCACAAGCTCTTGTAAAGAATTAGCATCAATTCTACAGTCAGCACACTCCTCCCTGAAAAAAATGGATCTCAGTAACAATGAACTGCAGGACTTGGGTGTGGAGCTGCTGTCCGCTGGACTGAAAAGTTCACACTGTAAACTGGAAATACTCAGGTGAACATATTGTACATTAATTGTTGAATGATAATTGTGAACATTATTAAATATTATTATTAAATATCAACAGAATTGAATGTTCATTTAGAATTTCATTGTATCTGTCACAGTGGTCATAGAGTATAGCACAACAAATAATTTTTTAGTGTGTTGTGAAAACATGACATGCTTTTGTGCTCTTATTACATTCAGAAAATTTGCACTTTTATAAAGTAATAATTGTTCTCTCTTTGCAGACTACATCTCTGTAATATTGGGGAAAACGCTTGTGAAAGTCTGGGCTCAGCTCTACAGACAGGAAACTCGTTATTGAAAGAGCTGGACCTCCAGGACAATGACCTCCAAGATTCAGGAGTGGGGTTGCTCTCCAATGGACTGAGGCATTCACACAGTTTGAAGAAACTTGGGTAAATTTTCTCTGAATTAGTTCCACAAATGGAAGGGTAGCCCTTGGTTGTTTGCTTGCATTGCAAAAATGAAGAATGATCAGAATCACCTGTTTTCAGAAATACCTCAGGCCAACAGGTAAATAGGTGTCAGGAAAAAGACTCCGGATCAACGTTTGCAGAGTTGTAAAAACAAAGCAGCTTTAATATAAAAAACACAGGCTAAGCAATAATAACAAACCAGACAATAGTTAGGAAGAAAGCATAGTCAGGGACAGGCACAGGTCGGACACAGGAGAAAGCAGTCCGCGAAGGCAACCAAGTTTATAGGGTAAAGCGAAAGAGAGGTAGATAAAGCAGAGCAGAGTTCAGAGACCAGATAATAGACGTTAACCGATAAAGGGGAGTAGCAAAAGGGGTAGTCAAGAATCAAAAGAGAGTCAGAACCAGAATAACATACAAGAAAGAAGAACGCTCAGAATTGCTAAAAGGTAGGCAAAGCCTCGCGAAGAGCATCTGGAAACCAGGACTTCAAATACAAACAGATTTGGGTCAGCTGACTAAAACTCCGGTGATCGTGAACAAATTGGCATGTCCGCGCGCGAGCACACGAAGCTGACGTCATCAAGCAATGTCCTCTGGAAAGTGGAGTTCGGGAGCGCAGGAGGAGCAGGAAAGCCTGGAAGCGTGACAATAGGTAACAAGTGATTGGGTATAAAAGGAGCATTTACAAAAAGCTCAGCTGCGGCTTTGCAAAAGAGTAAGGCAATTTGATTGCAAAGAAATTGAATTTAAAAAATGATTAATTTTTTTTTAATGACTGCAGTGGAATATATGGGGTATATTGGTGCCAGTGGATGGATTTCACATTTGTAAAGGTAGATAAAGGTACTGGAGAGCATTGTTGAGACATAGGTTGCCATCTAGACAGCATAATGTTTTGGGATGTCCCTGCTTGTTTGAACAATGCAACACCAAGCCACATATATATTACATGCATATATATTACAACAGTGTGGCTTCACTGTCCGGATTTTAGTGAAGAAGTGGCACATTATGAAGCAAAATATACTACAGTTTTGTATCAGATTCACCTGAAAAAATTTTAAAATTTTGTTTTGCACACTTACACAAACAGGAAATTGAGACCAAGTGTGTATGACGTGTAAAATACTAAACAGAGCCAACAAGCAGACAAACTGATAAGCATGCTTCCATCCCAACCCTTTAAATACATGTTGCTGGTATTACATTTAGAATATGTGTGTAACATAGGACATGACGAGGAGACAGGATGCAAGTGGAAGAATTTTAATAGAAGATTATTTTTTTTTCATATTATTTATTTTTTTTTAGAAAATGCAGTTAAATTACAATGTACTGTAAACAGTAAGCCTATCTAAACACACAAACATACAATACCCTCCACTGCTTGCATCATGTGACCCCCCAAGAAGATTAATTCTAATCAGATAAAAAGAAAGAACTAAGAAAACTAAGAAACAAAAACACTACTGAGAAACAGGGTTACAAAAAAACATAGAGAGAAAACACCAAGGAAAAACAAAGGAAACCACAGGAAGTGTACAACAGCAAAGATTAATGAGTATGAGACTGGGCAAACGACTGGGCCAGGGAACAGACAGGAGACTGGACAGGGGACTGGACGAAGGGCTAATGTGATGATGACAGGAAAACATGAACAGAAATGGTAATAGGAACGGGGACCGAGACATTAACTGTAACAGGTACAGACAACCCTGATGACACAGAAACAAGAACATTAACATTGACAGGGAAAGGGACAAACAAAACCTGGAAGAGGAGATGGTTACACATGGAAGAAAACATGAAACAGAGACTGGGCTTGGAACTGAAACGAAGACTGGACTGGGAACTGGCGGCAGCAGATGTCAGGTCAAGGCACACAGAGGCAGACAGAATAGGAGCCTCGGGAACCACGGGCAGGAGGCTCGGAAACCACGGGCAGGACAGGAGGCTCAGGAACCATGGGAACCACAAAATGATTGTTTTTCGAATTGGGTTTGTATTTGCACTCTTGTTAGTGCTTGGGTAACACATCAATATTTCACTGGTTTCCCCAGGGAATCATGGAAGAAAGAATCAGTAAACTGTTTAGAGTGGAATCGATTAGAGTTATACAGTCTAAGGTTAAAAACAATTCTGTGACTTTTATAAGAGTCACTTGTGGACAGTGTAACAGTTTCTGTCACATGGTGGTGCTTATTTTCTCATATATATCAAACTCTCTTGTTCCACCAAGTTGAAGATAAACCACAACTATTCATTTCCAGGACATGGGCTGTAAATTAGTCAGTTAGTTTATATAAGTACTTGCATAAATTAAGTTTAATTACAGTAGGACTATATCACATGTGGTAAAGGTAAACAAACTAAGGATATTAAATAGCAACTTAAATTTAATGCTAGGATGAGTAATTCCAACAGAAATTAAGCAAACAGTAATTTGCTAAATTGCTTGGATGAAATAATAAAAATAATAATAATCTTAATAATAACATTTCCACATGGGAAATTAAAATTCCTCTAGTAAATATTTCACTTTGACTAGTGAAATTTAAATTTAGTCCTTGCTGTGTTTGTACTGTACTGTGTTTCTGTATGTAAACACAATCTGCTCCTTTTTCCCTTTCTCCACAGACTGTCTGGTTGCATGGTTACAGTTAAAGGCTGTTCTTATCTGGCTTCAGCTCTGAAATCAAATCCCTCCCATCTGGAAGAACTGGATCTGACCTATAATCACCCAGGGGAGTCTGGAGTGAACCTGCTTTCTGATCTACTTGAGGATCCACACTGTACACTGAAGAAACTATGGTGAGTTATTGACTCATCTAAGTTATTGGCTCACCCAAGTGTTGCAGCCACAAAAATGATAAAAGACATATAAAATCAGTAGAAACTTTATCTGTGGCATTGTAATAAGATGTCAGCCAGGTGTGCTTGAATGTTTCAGTTACAATAGAGTTTTTTCTCTTTGACATATTGTTATCTGTTTTGTTATCATACATATCTGAGGACTTTTTTGATTACTTACCCACACTAATGGGACACTAGGGTTTGCATCCTTGCTAGTGGCCTTATTACAGACACTGTAGGAGCTTATTCTCATATGGCACAAAACTAGAGCGTGTGTATGTTCTTCTTTAGGGTGGATCATGAAGGGGACATCAGAATAAAACCACGACTAAGGAAATGTAAGATCACTGTGATATTTATATACATACACATACCCACACATTGTGTGTTCTCCTTTACAATGTGTTTTTATGTGTGCAGATTCCTGTGAACTCACTATGAACCCAAACACAGCACACAGAGATCTGATTCTGTCGGAGGATAACAGAAAGGTGACCCGTGTGACAGAGCTCCAGCCACATCCAGATCATCCTGAGAGATTTAAACGTTGTACACAGGTGCTGTGCACAAAGAGTCTGACAGGGCGCTGTTACTGGGAGGCTGAGTGCAGTGGGTATGGAGCTGCTATAGCAGTGACCTACAGAGGGATCGGCAGGGAAGGGCGCAGTGTTGACTGCTGGTTAGGATATAATAAACCATCCTGGAGTCTTTACTGCTCTGGTAACAGTTACTCTGCCTGGCACAATAATAAAGAGACTGCCATACCTGACCCCCTCTCCCCCTCTAACAGAGTAGGAGTGTATTTAGACTGGGGGTCCGGCACTCTGTCCTTCTACACCATCTCACCTAATAGTCACAAACTGACCCACCTACACACATTCACCACTACATTTACTGAACCTCTCTACGCAGGTTTCTGGGTCAGTGATGAGTCCTCAGTGTGGATATGTGAGAAATAGAAAAGGCTTTTGAGTCCTGGAGAAAAAACAGGAGCACTTAAAACATGAGTATAACGACTCGGTCGCCATAACTCTAGCTCTGGTTCTCCATTACTGTAACTCCCTCCATACTGTAACTATCACTTTATAACTCTTTCTGAATCACCCCAACAGTCTCTCTCCATAAGGTCACTCTCCAACACCCTTTTTCCCATTAGTCTACTCTCTATTACTTTAAATCTCTCCCACCTTGCCTCTCACTATGTCGCTCCTAGAATCTCTTTATCACTCAGAATGTCTCTCTCCTTAACACTATACATTTAACATGCTGATTTATTATAGACATTTTTCTTCACAAGACTGAATAATATTACCTTCAGTAGACTATATATACAAACCCAGACAACAACTTTACTTGACTTTCTAAAATAATTATTCGCTATTAATATTACCATTAATTGTATATTTTCTGACATCAATTACCATGGAGATCTGGTAGTTGAACCCAACTGCAGGAACCGCAATGTACTGTAGGCGTTCAACAGTTTTTGTATCATGCATGTACCTCAAAACAGTGCAAAACATGTTTTTCCCACAAATGCAGCTACCTAGTTTTCGAGAACTGAGGCAGAACCCTAATGTTTACTCCAAGAACAGGGTTCTATATCATCCCAACCAATTCCACTGCTATGTAAAGTATGTTTTTAGGATAAAATATTTATAAATTATATGTTTAAATTATTTGATTGGGTAATTGCTGCAGTGATTAATGTGTTTCAACTGCAACAGTTCTTTTAACCCTGATTCACTGAGTAACTTCTCATTTCTTAAATAATGTTGAAAGACTTATTCCATGCTCATGGAGGAGCACTTACTGTGTTTCAGATGGGTCAAATTACTTTCCTGCACACACACTAATATTCAGCAAAATATTAGTGTGTGTGACTTTTTTGGCCAAGCAGCATATTTTACCCTTTTATTGTTTAAAAGAAAGAGAAAAAAGTTGTTTCTGAGTTTTTAGTTTAAACTTTTCATTAATTTACTTTATTATACAAATGTGTGTATAGTCAGATTGAACTGTGTGTGAATGTATTACAGTTCCAGTAGAGGTTATTTTGATCAGTGTTTGACATTTGGTTAACTGTATTCTTATCAGATTGTAACAGTCCCCCTTTAGGTATCCTGTCAACTCAGAAATTGCAGGGATACCATCCACTAGTTGCTTCAAACCCTGTCACACAATATGAGATGCTTGAAACTGGTATGAGTGTGTTGCTTTCTGTGGTTTACTTAGAACTTTACACTTAATCACCTGCACTAGTGGGACACCGGGTTTTGTGTTGCTCTAGGAGCTTATATCCAAGTGGGAGAAGTTCCTGGTCAAATTATCTCTGTGTGGCACAAAATTATGACGATCTTTCATTGAAATGTTTTCTTATGGTGCACCATTTCTCTTTAAATAAACTTCTAGCTGGCTGCCCCAGCAAACTAAGTAATCAGGGGAGAGGGGACTTGGGAAGAGCAGTGACCATGAAAGCAAATGGTCACTCTTGCTGAGCTCTTAAGATGTGTGCAGACAGGCTTCCAGAAGGTCAACCATTACTGGGCCGCTACACTAATGGGGTGTTAATTAGAGCTGCCAAACAGAAGCCTCTCCTCAGTAAAAGACATGTGACAGCCCATCTGGAGTTTTTTTTTTTAATAAGCACCTATAGGCGTGTCTGGTCTGAGGAAAACAAGTTTAAATTATTTGACCTCAAATTTAAGCATCATGTCTGTAGGAAACCAGGCACTGCCCGATACCTTCCCTACAGTGAAGTGTGGTGGTGGTGGGAGGATCATGCTGCAGGGATGTGTTTTAGGTGGCTGTGATAAAGTGGCTGAGACAGAGATATTCTTAAGGAAAACCTGATCCAGAGCACTCTGGACCTCAGACTGTGCTGATGGTTCACCTTTTAACAAGGCAATGACCCTAAGCACATAGCTAAGATAGCACAGAAGTGACTTTCGGACAAACCTGTGAATGTCATTGAGTGGTCTAGCCAGTGGCCTGATCTACACTCAATTAAACATCTCTGGAGAGACCCGTAAAGGCTGTCCACTGACAGTCCCCATGCAACCTGACAGAGCTTGACAGGATCTGCAGAGAAGAATGGCAGAAAATTCTCTAATCCAGCTGTGCAAACCTTATGGCATTATACTCCAGAAGATTGGAGGCTGTAATCGCTGCCAAGGCTGCTTCAACTACGTACTAGGACTGAATGTCAGTGCAATATTTTAGATTCTCCTTTATCAGAAATTTCTAAAATTCTGTTTTCACTTTCACATTATGGGGTATTGTGTACAATTTGATAGGGAAAGCTTGGGTTTCTTTGTATTTTAGCAAAAGAGCTCAACATAACATTCATAAAAAAGTGAAAGGAACTGAAGACTTTCCAAATGTGTATATATCCAGACACTCCACTTTACCTAAACACAAACATATGCACGGGTTTATTATGTTAATTCAGTTATTATCTGCTGATATATGCACCCGTTACACATTCATGCACATTTATTTATTATTATTGCACTGCCTTTTTATCTCTGCAAGGTTTACATATATTTCTATATACAGTTATACATGTATCCTTTTTATTTTGTATATATTTCTTGCCTTCTTGTGAAGTGAGATATATTTATATTTTTCCATAGTGAACTGTACTATGTACAACCCTGTTTCTGTCTATCTATCTATCTAAAATAGACTCTGTTACTGGTGAATAAGGCTCTAAATAAACTAGCAACTGCTAACATCAGAATGTCTCTCTGTGTATGTTCCAGCTCGAGATCTTAGCTCTATAGATGCTAATGCTAATACCATCTGTAAATACAGAGAACATTCAGTTACTCTGTTTATAAACTGAAACTCCATGCCATTAGACAGTCGAGATCAGTGCTTACTTTTAAGAAATAAACTCATGTCACCTTAACCCAATGTTTAATTAAACATACAATAACGGTGTGAAAGGTGCTCTATAAATAATCATTATTATTATATATATTTTTAAATGTATTTAGTATATAAGTTTTGCTAAGTCGTTTTTTTATTTACTCCACTAATTTTCCGTCAGGGAAAATTTCAGCTCTACTGTCTTATCTGCTCTTTTGATGTACCATGTCTGGAATGCGGCTCAACTGCCTTTTTCTGTTAGTGTGTGTGTGTTAGTGTGTGTGTGTGTATGCATTTGTGTGTGTGTGTGTGTTAGTTTGTGTGTGTATGTGTTTGTGTGTGTGTGTTTGTGTGTGTGTGTGTGTGTGTGCGTTAGTTTGTGTGTGTGTGTAAGTTTGTGTGTGTGTGTGTGTTAGTGTGAGTGTGTGATTGGGTGTGTGTGTGTTAGTTTGTGTGTGTGTTAGTGTGAGTGTGTGATTGTGTGTGTGTTAGTTTGTGTGTGTGTGTGTTAGTTTGTGTGTGTGTTAGTGTTTGTGTGTGTTAGTTTGTGTGTGTGTGTGTGTGTGTGATTGTGTGTGTGTTAGTTTGTGTGTGTGTGTGTTAGTGTGAGTGTGTGATTGTGTGTGTGTTAGTTTGTGTGTGTGTGTGTTAGTTTGTGTGCATGTGTGTGTGTGTTAGTGTGAGTGTGTGTTTGTGTGTGTGTTAGTGTGAGTGTGTGATTGTGTGAGTGTGTGTTAGTTTGTGTGTGTGTTAGTTTGTGTGCATGTGTGTGTGTTAGTGTGAGTGTGTGATTGTGTTAGTTTGTGTGTGTGTTAGTGTGAGTGTGTGATTGTGTGTGTGTGTTAGTTTGTGTGTGTGTTAGTGTGAGTGTGATTGTGTGTGTGTGTTAGTTTGTGTGCATGTGTGTGTTAGTGTAAGTGTGTGATTGTGTGATTGTGTGTGTGTGTTAGTTTGTGTGTGTGTTAGTGTGAGTGTGTGATTGTGTGTGTGTTAGTTTGTGTGTGTGTTAGTGTGAGTGTGTGATTGTGTGTGTGTGTTAGTTTGTGAGTGTGTGATTGTGTGTGTGTGTGTTAGTGTGATTGTGTGTGTGTGTGTGTGTGTGTGTGTGTTAGTTTGTGTGTGTGTTAGTGTGAGTGTGTGATTGTGTGTGTGTTAGTTTGTTTGTGTGCATGTGTGTGTGTGTTAGTGTGAGTGTGTGATTTTGTGTGTGTGTGTGTATGTGTGTGTTGCTCCAAAGTCAAACAAACCTTGTTTGATCATCCTAGCAAAAGAACAGCAATGCTTTTCCTCTCACTGAAGACTGAAACCTAAGATATGTTATATATATTGTTCTTTGTTTTAGCCAATACCATTTTTAACATTTGGAAGTTTTTATTTAACTGAAGGAGAGATGGCAGGTGAGGTGAGTTGTAGATTATGTGATCCAGTCTACCGGTCTGTGTGAAGTTGTTTCTAAAGGATGGAATGAATAAAAACAGTGTTTATTTTTGATGTTTTTGTTGTCTGTATGACAGGCTTGTATTAATCTTCACATATCCTCAGACCCCACACACCCCAGTCATCCCCTGTTCCAACCTCTGCCCTCCGGAAAGAGGTACCGGAACATCAGAGCCAGAACCACCAGGTTCAGGAACAGTTGTTACCCTACACCTGTCAAACTGGTCACAGAACAGAACACGACTGCACCGCTAAAACTGATACCAGAACACGACTACTACCCTAAAGGCTACTGATATAGCCCAGATCACCCCAGCACACTCTTTACACTGTACTTTAGACTGTTTACACTGCACTTTAACTCTAGCCTGTAAACTTGAACAGTTAGTTGTGTATATAAACCTATATTTATGTATCTATACAGAACATCTGTACTAAGCAACATAGCTGTTACCTGGACACTAACCTGCTCTACTACCTACACTGTACACTATATAAACCTATACTGTTTACACCCATACTTACTGATACTGCTCTACACTTTGCACATACCCTACCCTACTGTTTACACACATTACTTTTGTCTATTTGTCTTTGCACTACACTATTTATTAATATACACATATATATTTTATACTGCACTGGAGGCGGAGCCTGACTGTGTTTTGTAATACTGTACAACCCTGAATTAGTATAATGGCAAAGTTGAATTGAATTGTTAATGATTTTGGCAGCACAGCAGTAAAAATGTGCAGTAATGTTGTTTGACCAGAAGATGGCAGACTAGATGTAGGTGTCAGGCCAATGTTAATATAAATACCCTGTACGTGCTTAATGAGAAGATTTGCAGCAGTGGTCTGGTACTATGGAAAATACATTTATATGTTTATGTTTTTGTATATATTTTTTCTAACCTGTTTTGTGCTACAAGAGAATGATGGGTAATAAATGACATCAGGTTTGGGGCTTAGCACACTTCATATAACTGTACTTAAATCCAAAAAGACATGACAGTCTTTCTTGTGTTATTGAGGGGATAGTGCCCATATGCACCGTCCCACGGATAGAAGCCATATCATCAGAGAGGAGGCATACTGTATTTGGTATCAGACCCACACAGGAACTCACCACTTTAAAAAAAAACAATTCTGATTCTTGTATCACTTTTGAATTGCCTGGTATTAATAAGCAGCACAATGTAAAGAAGAAAAATGTACCGTTCTAATAGTTACATCTGCTAAGCATGGAGGCTTTGTGCAAACAAACACAAAATCACAACTAAGCTGCAGGTATTAGCAGCATAAACGTGGGAATATGTTTCATAACCTAATAGACATTTCACCCAGGACATCATCTGTCCTCTGGTAAACACTTTCACTACACTTCACTGGCACAGACTCCAGCAGGGCACTGTGTACTGTTCCAGTGGTCCGTTCCACATCTGTTCTATTTATCACTCACTGCACTATTTGTTCTCAAGTGTGCATGACCATTTGCAAACTGTGAAACACAATGAGAAATGCTAGAATGATGTGCACTAGTGACCAAGAGATGTGGAGACTGAATGAACGGTTTTAGGAATTTCAATTCTGATCTGGGAAATGAACCAAATCGACTGAGAAAAACATTCACTACATGTCTAATGTTTATATTATTTGTAATATGATTTTTTAGGTTTACAAGTTTGACTGTAAAATTAACTACTGATAACTCATCACACTTAAAGACTGCTACCTAGCTGCCTTTCACTCGACTGACCACTCGACTGATGGTTCTCTCAGTTAGTAGGTTCTCTAGCGCTAGCAAGCGTTGCTCTCTTCCCTATAATGAGCATTCATCTTAACTGGCTTTATTGGTCTTGCAGGTGTAGGGGTTTGTAGGAAATGGTTTTAATTTGTTTAGAGGGTAACATCCTGACTACACAGGCACACCTTCTCAGTGTTACTATGTGGGGTAGTAGCTAAAACTACTGTAAAGTGCCCATGGTTAGGGAAGAATCTCAGATACCTCCATGCTGCCTATGTAGTGCACTATGTAGGTCATTAAATGACATGCTTCCACACACAAATAGAGCCATGTGAGACTTAACTCTTATTTCCCGTACATGTGTAAGCTGGATAGGGGCTGTCAGTCTTATTATAACCGCCACAGGGATGTAGACTTTTACCAATGATATGGAGTTCCAATGTTGCCTCAGCTTATACTAGAAGAAGGAGATCTGCTCCAGGTAAGGCCCTGAGTCAGTTTGCTCTCAAGTTTGTTTCAAGTGGCTGATTTCTGGGACCTATGCACCCTAATATGAGCCAGTTCAGCACCTGGACTCTTCTTCAGTGAAAATGATGATGTCTAAAGTCTACACAGATGCACAACAGTGATTTATGTGGGCTATGTGTATAAAAATATTAATATTACACTGCTAATGCATACTGGTTTTAAAATAAAACTACAAAACAGAAAATATAGTGATGGACGTTAATTAAGGAAAAGAAGAATTAAGATGCACAATGACGGCAGTATGTCCATTTCTAAACATATGCTACTAAAGAGATGACAAAATATTAGCTACCTACGAATATAGTCTTCTAGTATTTTGTAGAAATTCTATAAACAAAATGAATTCGGCCTGGCATTTGTTTTATTATCCTGAAGAAAAATATTAGAAATAAGGCAAAACAAATTTTCATTTATACTGAGGAATCAAAACAGCTTGAATGTCTGCATAATGCCGGCCCGCCACAAATATTTGTAGTCCCGTCTGTTTCTTTCAGGGCTTACAGTGATGTCTTCAAGACGTTTGGTGAGGCCAAAGAGTATAAATACCCCAGGTATAAATCATAAAGCAGAGGGAACAAATAACTACTAAACAAAAATGAAACTTACAGCCATTAAGGCATAACAACCACACAACATTACAGGCAAATGCGTCACACCTGATCAGGATCTTTATTTTTTTTATATTAACAGATGTCTTTATGAAAACCATAAAGATCTTTATCACAAAGGTCGCAGGTAACATTTATGTTCACCTGAAAAAGCTGAATAAAAATTAGGGCTGTCGAAACAAAAATATTTACCAAGACCAAATAAATACAGTGTAGAAAAAGGTTCATCCAAATATTCAAGGCTTTGCTGTCATACATGGGGAAAAACTTCCCATTTGTGTGGAAAAGTTCCTAATGACACCATAGAAACCCACCCTGAAACCCACCCTGAACCATCACCCTGAACCATCACCCTGAAACCTAGCCTGAACCATCACCCTGAACCATCACCCTGAAACCCACCCTGAACCATCACCCTGAAACCCACCCTGAACCATCACCCTGAAAACCACCCTGAAACCCACCCTGAAAAATCACCCTGAAACCTAGCCTGAAACCCACCCTGAACCATCACCCTGAAAAATCTGGCTATGCTGTGCTGTGCTTTCCTTCTTGACGCTGGAGAAACATAAACCCCCCAAAAGACAATCACACAGAGTGCAGCATTGTAACACAGGGTTGTTGTTTCGTCCCACTAGTTCTGATCTAAGGGGTTTAGGAGTCATTATGAAATCTGAGACAGGCTATAAACTTAAAGACCTCTTTGGCTTCCAGTGGCAGGCAGTAATATCTCCTGCTTCTTTACTCCACCGCTTTCTGATAAATACTCAGAAATACTCAGAGTTTTCATAATATACAAAAACATACAATACACCTGAACAAATAAATCATAACGCAGCTTTCACTAAATCTTCAGATGTAGCTTAGTAACCATGGCTAGGCCAGGAAACTCACCTGACAGGCTTTCCGAATGAAAGGAAGTACTGTTTTACTGTATGAGGTGTATTTAAATCAGATCACCAGATCAGGTATTACCCTTTGATGATACTGAATACAAAACTTTTGTAACTTTTGTAAAAAGTACTTTTGTACTTTAATCTATGTAAAGAAATTAAATAGGGGCCCCTAATTTCACAGAGGACCCCGGCCGACAGCCCTAAAAGACTTTTCATTCGCCTCCCACAGTTGGAGCAGTGGCTCTCCTTGCCCGGGTCAGAAGACTTCGGCCTTGTTTTGAGGTTTCTTCTAGATGCCATTTTCAGCATCAGGAAGACACGACTGGCTGGTATCTAGGTACAGTTGGTGTATATTGGCATATTTCCATGTCCTCATTGCAGTAGTGCATTCCTCCTGCTAGAATCTCCTGATTTGTCTGTGAAGGTGAATTTAAACTGTGCAGGACATTGGACACGACTAGCAGGAGACAACTTGTAACAGGACATCATTCTTTTCTGGTGGAGATAAAGAAATACTCGATATGACATGTAACAATGCATCGGAATCAGACATTTCCGAGGACTCAACATGAACAGCGTTCAGTTAGCTTCACACTGAATAAAAAAAGAAATAAGTAAACAGACAGCAAGGAAACAAAAATCTAATAATGATTCTCCAACCCTGCACCTCAGTTTCAGTAGGCAATAAAGTCATGGTGGCACTGACATGACTGTACAAGACCAAGACATTAAAGATCAATACCATTTTTATTGTTCATTTTCCACCACTCATACTCCCACCTCTGCGTTTCTAGATATCATATCTACTAGAGAGTAAATGTTCTGTCAGTATTTGTTCAGGGAAAATTGTGATTTCCTGTTTAGCCTGGTAAAAAAAAAAACAAGCCTGGTTATTAGCATAAGAACTAAGAAACATTCCTACTGGACAATCCTCAACATTTGGTCTGGTCCAACTCTGGTCCTGAAGGTCTACTGCAATCACAATACTCCACATATGTTCCACCTTTGTTTGAAGTACGATGGCTCATTAAATTCATATTTGGCAGCATGTTCTATGCAGGTTAGGAGGAAACTCTGGAGGAAACTCTGGAGGAAACTCTGGAGGTATCCAGAGTTGGTGACAACTTCTCCAAAATACAGAACACCCTTTTGTGCTGACATGCAAAAGACCCCTTCAGTGAGCAAAGAGGAATCTGCACAAGACAGATGGCCACAACTGTGATGTTCACTCAGCTAGCCCAATCAAATCATATTCACATTCAGACATCGCTAACCATTCTGCACAGGTCTTTGTGTTAACAAGGCATCAGTAACTACATAGCAAATTTGGGTAGACAGTCTGAACAGTCTGTCCAGCATCACCCCGGATCACATGTCTTAGTTTGGGTTTTCCAAAGTCCTTATTCCACAAGCAAAGTGTTAGATGAGCAACATAAGAATTTTCACAATCACTCATCTTTAAAGCAAATTTAAATTTGTATTACAACGATGACCAACATTTTACCATTTGATTCCCCACTGCATGACAGCAAACTTCTTTATTATTCATAAAATAACCGATAATTTACAATAAATTTAAAAGTAACGTCTCATTTCTCTGTAACTGCTGCTTTAATTAAACACATCTGAGAAGTCTTACACTGTGTCCAAAACTGCCTACTACCGTACTACTCAGTAGTCATAAAGCAGTAGGCGAAAGTTCCACTGTGCTATCCCATGATTCCACTGGAGCTGTGGAAGCGTTCCGAACTGAGGAAGAAAGAATGGCGGAAACCGAGACGTCGACTGAGAATATGAAGCCCATTGTACATGTTTATATGAATGAATGGCGGGACTTCTACAGTGTTGGCGTGATGTCTTATGTGAAACGACATTGGCTAGATATCGGACGTAGTACGTCCGAGGTTGTGTGGTTATTACGTACTTGTGTACTGAAAGAGCTTACTGCGACACCAGTCACGCAGTGCACACTGGGTTTAATCTAGCACGTACTGACTAAGAAGCCGATTTCGGACGCAGCTAGCACCTTACTGTTAAATCTGCTACCTTAAGGTTTTTAGAATGACATGTAATGCATCACCCTGTGCCTTATTCCGATCAGCCCATCTACTCCAAAAAAGTAGTAAGCTCTGTGCTAAAACTAGTTTCATTTATTTATTTAGTTATTTAATTTACAGCTGTGCTTAACAAAGCTTCAGTGAAACAATTCAGTGATTCTTCAGAAACAGAGCTACCAATAAAACCTAACACAGTCATTACAGAATAAAAGGTACAAGAGAAAAGATCAGAAACTCTCTCATACAACCGAAACTTTGGGCCTTAATCACAAAAACGGAAGGTTATATCATTCATCTTCATCTAAACAACAAACCGAACGAAAAAAAAAAAAAAAAACAGAGCTGTAAAAAGATGCATACACTGCCCACCCAAACGTTCAGACAGAAAGAGCTCACCAGCTGTGTAGGCTCCCACACTGAAGGATGGGTGGGTCCAACTTGGGTAAAACTGTCCTGATGTCACCTTAACAATACACTCTGACTCAGCTTCACAAGAAACAACCAACACAAAAACTCGGTTCCAAGCTAACTCAGACTCGGTTAACCCAGGCTCGGTTAAATCAGCTTCGGTTAAATCAGCTTCGGTTTACCCAGGCTCGGTTTACCCAGGCTCGGTTTACCCAGGCTCGGTTTACCCAGGCTCGGTTAACTCAGGCTCGGTTAACTCAGGCTCGGTTAACCTAGGCTCGGTTTACCCAGGCTCGGTTAACTCAGCTTCGGTTAACCCAGGCTCGGTTAACCCAGACTCGGTTAACTCCTTTCGGGAGTTGAAACAACATCAGAGCACGCTTCCTTTCCCTCTCCCAGCACCTCAGTGACTCTCCACATAATCCGCCTGTCTCGTGTTTCACCTGGGAGATGCTCACAGCGTCCATGCATCACAGCCTGTTACTCATAACAGCGGACAAGATCTAACATCATAACCTTGTAAGCCGCTCTGGATAAGAGCATCAGCTAAATGCCATGAATGTAAATGCCCTCATTTGTACATGAGGGAGTTAAACGAGCTCTTAGGTGGGCTGGAGGGACTCGCCATTTCTGATGTATCTTGTACTGTTATTATTTGAACATTTGAATGGGGTTATGTAGATGCTGGTCATTACACCGTACACAGTCCTAAGGAAGACACTGCGTATAGTTTCAATAGAGCTGATGTCACGGAGTGATCATCTCGCTCTGCATTTGTGTATCTTTAACGTGTTTGAATGTCTGAATCTCTTTCCACACTCGGAGCAGTGGTAGGGCTTCTCCTCCGTGTGAATCAGCTGGTGTTTCTTGAGAGTACCTCCGTCTCTAAAACTCCTTTCACACTCGGAGCACTGGTACGGCTTCTCTCCGGTGTGGATGCGCTGGTGTCTTTGGAGGTTGCCCTTGTCTCTAAAGCTCTTCCCGCAGTCCGAGCAGCGATAGGGTTTCTCTCCGGTGTGGATGCGCTGGTGCCGCTGGAGATGAGCCTGGAGGGTGAAGCTATCGCCGCACTCCGAGCAGTAATAGGGTTTCTCTCCGGTGTGGATGCGCTGGTGTTTCTGTAAAATGCTCTGCAGGGTGAAGCTCTTCCCGCAGTCCGTGCACCGATAGGGCCGCTCTCCGGTGTGAAAGCGCTGGTGTATTTTGAAATCAACGCTGAACCGAAAGCTCTTGCCGCACTCCGAGCAGCAATGGGGCTTCTCTCCCGTGTGGATGCGCTGGTGTCGCTGGAGACTGCTCAGCTGGGTGAAACTCTTCATACACTCCGAGCAGTAATACCATTTCTCTGTTGTGTGGATGCGCCGGTGCAGCTGCAGGCTACTCCGTCTGGTGAAACTGCTCCCGCACTCCGCGCAGCGGTAGGGCTTTTCTCCCGTGTGAATGCGCTGATGTATTTGAAGGGTACTCGCTGCATATCGGAAACTTTTCCCACACTCCGAACAGCAATGCTGCTGCTTCTCTCCGGTGTGAATTCGCTGGTGCCGCTGGAGAGTGCCCTGTTGAGTAAAGCTCTTCCCGCACACCGAGCAGTAATACGGCTTCTCTCCGGTGTGAATGCGCCAGTGTCGTTGGAGACTACCTTGCTGGGTAAAGGTCTTCGTGCACTCCGAACAGTGGTACAGCTTCTCTGCGGTGTGAATGCGCTGCTGTACTTTCAGAGGAGTCTGTAGAGTATCCCGGAACTTCCTCTCGCTGTCTCCACTCGTACCAGAAGACATCTGCTGAGTGGTGGAGCTTCTGGTGGACGCCATATTTAGTCTATCTTGGTGTCAGCAGACAGAAATATTCTTCTTGGAGACATTGTGTGTTGGTAGAGGTGAATGAAAATGGGCACTAGATGCAGAAGACTGGTAACAGGACATCATTCGTTTCTGGAGGAGAAAAAAATATCAAGAATTCAATGCAGAACGCAGCAGAAGTCCACGTGGAGTTTCTACCCAACTTAGACAGACAGTGTTTCTTGTGTTTCAAATAGAAACACCACATGACTAACCAGGCAAAATAAAAACAAACACACAGCAACGCTAATCCGGTGGCTGTTATTCCCTGTTCTGGTGCTCTCTCAGTTTCAGTCTGGGATTAGGAATGGTTGATCAGAGTCTTTACTTGTGGAATAAGAACTATCTATAGTTTTAGTCAAGTGGGAAGAAGTTAAGATCAGCTCATAACTGCGAACTCTGATGAGGTACAACAAGTTGGTGTGCACATACAACCTCGCTGATGTTCCATCAGTGGCCATTTCTCTACCGCACACCCTACTGTGTCTGCATGGTAAATCCTATTGACTGGTACAGTCTAAAGCATTATACAGTATAACGCTGTGTGACAAGCTTTGTGCAGCCCCTGGCTAAATCACATGTTGTGTTGATTTTAAATCAAGTTAATAAGCTAATATAACTTAACAACGTTCGCAGCAAACTACTGAGGACCTAACCTATTCTAAACATGTTGATAAATGTAACGCTTAACCTGTTGGGCTTCATGCCAGTCAAGAAATCTCATTAGAAATTGTCCCCTGGTTACGTAATAAAGAGAATAGCATCAATTCTCCGTGTTTGTTCCAACATTAATGGCCTCCATCAAGCAGCTGGCTAGGGTTCAGAAAATCAAGCTACCTGAGGCTAATGGATCAGGGCAAGAGTTCTAAAAGCACTTCCAGCTCGCAGCTTTATTAAAAAATACAATTAGGGGAAACGGATCCAACGGAGATGGATATTAAACTCTGCGAGACGACCCAGGAATATCAAAAGTTCTATAAGGAAGAGTGGGTGAAAATGACTAACACAGGAACAGCAAGACCTACAACAAGTTCCCATGCTGTGATATCTGTCAAACAGGGTGTTTCCACATATTCATATTTTACCACACGCCACAACTATGACACATACCTCTGAGGATGAATGAGGCAAGGCTATTATTATTATTATTATTATTATTAAGTCCTTCTATTCACTAAAGTTAATGCCTTCCAGTGACGTTTTTGGGAACTTAAAAAAACCCTAAAATTTGGCCATACGGCTCCAAAACTCCCTCCCCGTCAGACAATACCGCAATCTACCATTTCACTCTAGTTTAAAACATCTGCTTCATGTTCATGGAGGCCCTGAGGAGGACGTGGATTCTCTCTACACAGTGTACCAGCACAGTGAAGGAATTAACGTTAGCACACAACAGATGATGTACGTGGGAGGTAGACCTGTTACAGTTATGATGGCTGTGACTGATAATTAATTAGAAGCGTCGTGTATAAGCCTAAAGTGGCCACACGGGCGGTTTGCTGTCGTGCATCGTAGCTCCTGATATCTGTTAGAACCTCACCTGTCACCTGGGTGGTACCCTTACAGGTATATCGCCTGAGCTCTTTAGTCAGAGAACAGAGCTGTCCCATATGTCATTGTAATTATAAGTAGCATGGGCTCCACAAGCCCTGTCTTCAACATGTACATGCTCTATAGGGTCCCTTTATGAAAGTGAAAGCACTGCACCTAAAAGGTACACCCAGCCTGGAACAGGCCACCAGGTAGAAGTTACGACCTCCATCATTACTTCTCCTACACTCTTAGACTGGGGTTAGATTGTGGGGAACATGTCTGTATGTCTTCTCATCATCATCATGATCATGATCACTTATGGCACAATGCAGTACTACATGCTGTTCTGATCGTATGGTGTATATATGGAACACTGGCCAACTGTATGTTTCATCATGAAGAGAGTCAAAGTAGCCTGGGTTAAGTGGATTTACAGCAGCACAGTATATACAGATACGTTAACTCGGTGTTCCCAGTTTGTGATAGTAGTGTTGGCTCTGGTGGGTCATTTTTCCCCAGGTTCCTCGGTTCTAGTATCGCTTTATTATATTTGTGCCACATTGCCTACATCTAGATCTTCCAGGCTTCTTTAGTAAAGGCGATGGTTGTTTAAAGATGTATGGATTCTGTAGAGAACCACTCTTACTCTCCTATTCCCCCCTGAACGCAGCATTCCTCACAGTTCCAGTTTATGGACAGTATGGATCTGCAGGAAGCCTGGTGATTTGTTGGTGAAGCTGGTGTCCCATGCTGTTCTCACTCAGTGTAAACAAACACTGCACATGCGCGTGTCTCGAGCCGACACGGGCGGAAACGCACCCAGTTCACATGGCTGTGAAAGCGGACCACTGCGGAGGGAATCCGGGTCAGAACTGTACCGGGCCAGGCCTACTGGAAGACCAGCATGGCAGAACCTGCTCGAATCCGCACGACTGTCCCTTCAACCAGAGCACCCCTCCACTAACAGCGGGGTGCAGATTCAATCAGAGGATCCCACCCAGGACGATGTGCTCAGGGGAAGGAGCAGTAGTCTAGCCGGCTGCGGCCATGCTGGCTACATCCTGCCGTTTAAACAAGGCGAACACCCCTCCCAGCCATGTCTCCACCCTCCAGTCATAACCACACCACCAACAACACGAGGGAACGACGGACAGGTCCTTACCCACAGCGGCGCAGTGCCTGGTACTCGGGCTGGGGAGAGCTGGGGATCCGAGCTGAGCTTCTGCTTCTGCACTTTGGTGGGAGATGGAAACTACATTTGTGGAGTTAGCGCCACCACATGGGAGGCAGGGGCTTCACACTTCAACCCAGCCGGCCGGTGGTGCTGGGCTGTTGTCCGACAAGCCCACCCCTGTTCTATGATTGGCCATCAATTCCCAAATACAGTCCACAGATTGGCAAAATCATTCGCATCAGGTCAGAGTCCAGTCATATTTAACCAGTTTAAAGACACCACTGAACAGACCCCTAACTTATAAAGCACCCACCCAACACCCACTGGAAGGACCACTAGAACCAGTAGGATTAGAAACTGGCGCTTTGCTTTCTAATGGGAACAGGCTTAATGTCTACAATTAGACCCAGATAGAAATGATTGGTTCTAATAACGTTCTGAGAGGAACACCATCCCATGTTCCATTAAAGTTTCAGCTGTAATTTTTCCCTTAAGGCCGGAGAACGTCAGGGAACGTTTAACCCCATCGGAACATTATATACGATTGTAGACATCTTTAAAACGTCCTTAGAACATCAGGCTAAAACACCCTGGGACAACATCCTGGGAACGTTTCCCACCAGCTGGGAAAGAGCCTAGCCTACCCAGCTAGAAACGACTGGTTCTAAAACGTTCCGAGAATACACAACCTAATGTTCCATTAATGATTCCAGCCGGAAATTTTCTTTGGCTTCCAGAAGGTTCTTCTAAAGATGGGAGAATGTTCTCAAACAGCCTTTTGTCGTCTCAGGTCTCACTTTCCTGATCATCTGGTGGGGTTCGGTTATTTCAACATTCCTGAAACAGAACGAACGTCCTGGAATGAATTTAATAGAAGGCCAACTCGGTTCTGTCAACCTAGCAACAGGTACACCTAGGTTTAGTCTCAGCTAGGCTTCAGCCAGGTGTGTGTGTGTATATAAACAACAGGAGGAAGTTAGGGTCAGGGCGAAGGGGTCCAGCCACAGCTCCTCAGTGCAGGTTCTCCTTCTGTGTATCTTAAAGCTGTACTGGAGAATAAACGTGAAGACACCAAACAATAAACTAGCCCTCATGGAATTATACAGTCCACCTTAAAACCCTCCAGAATGGAATAATCCAGTCCACCTTAAAACCCTCTCATGGAATTATACAGTCCACCTTAAAACCACCTCATGGAATTATACAGTCCACCTTAAATCCCTCCAGAATAGAATTATACAGTCCACCTTAAATCCCTCCAGAATAGAATTATACAGTCCACCTTAAACCCCTCCAGAATGGAATTATCCAGTCCACCTTAAACCCCTCCAGAATGGAATTATCCAGTCCACCTTAAACCCCTCCAGAATGGAATTATACAGTCCACCTTAAACCCCTCCAGAATGGAATTATACAGTCCACCTTAAACCTCTCCAGAATGGAATTATCCAGTCCACCCTTAAACCCCTCCCAGACTAGAATTATACCAGGTCCCATATCCTTAAACCCCTCCAGAATGGAATTATCCAGTCCACCTTAAACCCCTCCAGAATGGAATTATCCAGTCCACCTTAAACCCCTCCAGAATGGAATTATCCAGTCCACCTTAAACCCCTCCAGAATGGAATTATACAGTCCACCTTAAACCCCTCTAGAATGGAATTATCCAGTCCACCTTAAACCCCTCCAGAATGGAATTATACAGTCCACCTTAAACCTCTCCAGAATGGAATTATCCAGTCCACCTTAAACCCCTCTAGAATGGAATTATCCAGTCCACCTTAAACCCCTCCAGAATAGAATTATACAGTCCACCATAAAACCCTCCAGAGTGGAGCTGTACAGGAGGATGGAGCAGCTTCCTTACCCTGCAGTGGAGCTGATAGAACAAGGTTTATTACTAAGCAGGTTTGGAGCGATTCTATTGGTCGGTCCATCATGAATATTCACTAACCTGAAAGGAGAACTAGAGCTTTTACACTGTGCAGAAAAAGAGATCAAAGTTTCTACACCACTAAATATATATTAGAGGTGGAGATATGGAGGAGTACCATACTGTCTACATCACTTCCTAGAATCTATAATGAATATTTTGCACAGCAGACTCAGTATCAGGACCTGTAATCAGTTCTTAGATCTAACAACACCTTTTTAAAAACCTTTATTAGCAATAAAAACAAGGCAGAGCACACCAGACAGTGATATGGTACATCTATCAGTCAGCAGTTCTCAGACTAAGCATTCATTCAAGCTTCAAGTGTGTGTATATTCCCCTTAAATAGAATATTCTGTATCATATGCTTAACAAAATAAAACCCAAATCTCTAATTACAGATTTAAACACAAACTTTTAAAAATAGAAAAATACAAATTACCTTAAAATCTCCAAAATATACTGAACTGTATTTTACAGTCATTTAATTCTATTCCTCAATTCCAATGTCCCCCCCGAAAAGGAAACAAGTACCCAGAGGGGCTCCAAGGAAACGGGGTTAGCTTTAAAATGATCACGTCACATTTCCAGACCCTCAGTAGCGGGGAACCCAGCCGACTGTGCTCTGGGTCTTCCAGAGAGGAGCAGGAGCGTACTTCTCAGATGGAGCTCGTTTGATTCCATGTTTGGTAAGACAGTGACCTGCAGCTTTGCGCCAGGGACGACGGACCAGGGGTCTTCACTGGCCTCCGGATTCTGCGTCCGTCTTTACGCATTTGTGTGTCCGTAAGGAATTGGCATGCCTGAAGCTCTTCCCGCACTCTGAGCAGTAATACGGCATCTCCCCCGTGTGAATGCGCTGGTGTATCTGGAGGATGCTTCTGCACAGCGAGAAGCGCTTCCCGCAGTCGGGGCAGGGAAACGGCTTCTCTCTCCCACATGGATGTGCATGGTGGACATGGAGATTGCTCTGCTCTGCTGAGCGTGAAGCTTCTTCCCGCACTCCGAGCACAGGTACGGCTTCTCCCCCGTGTGGATGCGCCTGTGCGCTTGAAGGGTGCTCGGCTGGTTGAAGCTCTTCCCGCACTCCGGGCAGGGATAGGGCTTTGCTCCCGTGTGAATGCGCTGGTGCCGTCTGAGCGTTCCGTTCTCCCTAAAACTCTTCCCACACTCGGAGCAGCGGTGCGGCTTCTCTCCCGTATGAATGAGCCGGTGCTTTGTCAGGCTGGCCGGCTGGGTGAAACTCTTCCCACAGTCGGCGCAGCTATAGGGTTGCTTTCCTGAGTGGGAGCGCATGTGTCGCTGGAGGTGACCGTTTATTGTATAGCACTTCCCGCATTCCGAGCAGCGGAACGGCCTCTCTCCCGTGTGAAAGCGGAGGTGCGTTTTGAGTTGACTCGCTATGAGGAAACTCTTCCCACATTCGGAACAGCAGTGACGGCCCTTCTTGCTGGTCCTTCTCCGCCTGGCCCTGTGATGGGTTTTAGGCATCTCCTGATGTGGTTGTGGAGGTAGAGTTAGGTAGAGGACACTGAAACAGGCTCAGGACATCCTGAAAAGACAGAGAATGATATGTATGTGGGGCGGATCATGTGGAGAAACTCATAAACCAGGACCTCTTACTTGTAGATGAATTCAAGGCTGGTGCAAAACAAAGGCAGAGGCTCAGGTACAAGCTACAACGCTTCACCAGCGACCAGATTCGAGGCCTTGCTGTCTGTGTTGAGACACAGGTAGGGAACATTGGTCCTGAAAGGCTCGATTCCTGCACAGTACGGAGATCCTCCGGCTCAGTACCACCCGGTTCAGCTCATCTGCTGAGTAGCTGGTGTAGGTACTGGAGCAGAGAAAATAACCAGACTGTACTGGACCCTGGCCCTGTGGTCCCACCAAAGCTCTGCAGGGTGGACTCTATATCGCCTGCTGTGTAATTTGGGTATACATGGTGTACTTCTTTCCACTCATGTGCTATTGTCATTACTTACTATAAAAAATATAATCATTACACTTACATAGAACTCAACTGTACAATTCTGAAAAATTAAAATTCATATACACAAGATATACTTATTAAATAAAACATGTTTTTAACCATATTACATTTATAGTACATTAAAATATACTTTTATATATATATATATATATATATATATATATATATATATATATATATATATATATATATATATATATATATATCATTAAACACACACACACACACAAGTAGACTGAAGTACTGAGGTCAAATGTAATTCTAATATTTATCTATCTGTCTCTCTGACTCTCACTCTCTCTGCTTTAATATCAGCAAGTACGTGTGCACATACATATACATACATATATAAATACATGTGTATATATAAATACATGTGTGTGGATATATATATATATACATACATACATACACACACACACACACACACACACACATATATATATACATATATGTATGTATACACATATATATAGTCACTGTCTAAGGAAAAAGAAGTATCTCCAAAATGGCAACTTTACAGGAGAGGGCAACAACCTTATTGAACTTGAATGTAAGCCAATGGAACCAGACGTTTATCCAATCATGTTTTGGATAATTCTAGTGATCCACTCATCATGAAATGTCCACTCAATGTAAACAGCAGCTCATGTGACCAAATGGTGACAAAAAAATAAAAATCAACCAAATTGGGGAACATGGTTTTCATTGGAGAGCGACAATACACACACGCGCCCGCGCGCGCGCACACTTGCTGATATTAAAGTACATTTCCAGGATATTAAAGTGTACTCCACTTTTATGGGCCAGTGCTGGAACCTGATACTTTCAGCGTGCACATGGGTAGGTGCTGATCCATTTACATCCAGAACACCTAATGACCATGTCCTCATCGTATGTCCATTACCTGGGTGTTTTTCTAAGAGTCTATCTCAAACAGAGGACCATAAAAAACACTGACGTCCACCGGAAGTACAGGAACAGGAGCACACGGCTAACACTAACCTACTCAGATAAGTCCGAGGGAGCGTTGCCGCCATGCTGGCCTACACCTACTGCATCCTGCCGTTCACGGAGCGAAGCCCTCCGTCTGTTTCTGGAAGTTTACTGAGACACACCGCGGACAGTCAGTGTTCCACAGCTCCGTACAGTAGCGCAGCTCCGGTTTCTCTCCCTCCAACAGAACCGGTGAACGGCGGCAACCGGTCTTCTTCTCTGCTCTGCTGGACGTGGAGAGGCACGGGTGTGGAACTAGCGCCACCTGCTGGACTGAAAAGGTGATGTAAACACTGAGCACTTCTGGTGGATGCAATACCCAAACACTGTACCCTGCAGAGATCCCCAAGGTAAACTCCTCCTCCTCCAGTGTCAGTTCCTCCCTTTAGTCCTCCACTGGAGTACCAGTACTAAAGTATGTACCTTCAGATGTACTTAAGTATGGAGAGTACCAGTACTAAAGTATGTACCTTCAGATGTACTTAAGTATGGAGAGTACCAGTACTAAAGTATGTACCTGACCTTCAGACTCAGATGTACTTAAGGTATGGAGAGTACCAGTACTAAAGTATGTACCTTCAGTATGATACTTAAGGTATGGAGAGTACCAGTACTTAAAGTACTAAAGTATGTACAGTACATAAAAGTATGTACCTTTCAGATGTACTTAAGTATGGAGAGTACCAGTACTAAAGTATGTACCTATCAGATGTACTTAAGTATGGAGAGTAACAGTACTAAAGTATGTACCCTTCAGATGTACTTAAGTATGGAGAGTAACAGTACTAAAAACTATGTACCTTCAGATGTACTGAAGTATGGAGAGTAACAGTACTAAAGTATGTACCCTTCAGATGTACTTAAGTATGGAGAGTAACAGTACTAAAACTATGTGTACCTTCAGATGTACTGAAAGTATGGGAGAGTAACAGTACTAAATTATTTCCCTTTCAGAATGTACTTAGTATGGAGAGTAACCCCCCAGTACTTAACTATGTACCTTCAGATGTACTGAAGTATAGGAGAGTAACAGTACTAAGTATGTCCCTTCAGATGTACTAGGAAGTATTGGAGAGTACCAGTAACTAAACTATTGTACCAGCGGGGCATTCACTGTACTGAAGTATGGAGGGAGTAAACAGTACTAAGTATGTCCCTTCAATGTGTAACTTAAGTATGTGAGATTAACAGGGAGCATGGTTAATTACGGCTCTAATAATGTCCTATTGATCATTTCTGGAACAGGACCTCTTCATCAGCTCAGTGTAGGTGAAGAGACTCTGGTGTCTCTCAGTCCGCCCAACCAGTCTTTAATAGAACTCCTATTCATTAGTCTGACACTGAAACGTCTATTCACAACCATCATCAGCACAGAAAACCCTGAAGGAGCAACCGGTTCCATAGCTAGAAACCAAGCTCTGTCCCAGGTCAACACAAAGGCTCTAAGAACAAATGTGACCGCTGTCCCCTTATCGGTGGGCTCTCCCTCACACCTCCAAAATGGCCACCACAATTCCTTCCCTACTGTTTAAACCGTCACAGGGCGTCCCGTGACTGGTCAGCACTGTAATGGATTCCCGCATTTTTGTCGGATTAAATTTCTGGACCTCAGTAGGCCAGCTACAGGCTAGCGGCGTCACCTCCGCTGCTGTCATAGTGACCAGTATTTCACAGGCAGGTCGTTTCACGATTCAGAGGCATCAGAAACAGCTGAGAGAGGAGCTTTTAACGGGGAACGTACGTTATGAAACCAGACACTTCCGAGATCTCAAGGTGAAACCGGTGGTCTTAACACAAGGAAGCTTCAGACTGTCCTGAGCTGCTAACTACCGAACACGCTTAGCTGTACCTACCAAAGAGAGAATGATCCAGAGCAAAACTAGCAGGTCTAAATTCTATAAAGAAGAAATGAGTAGGCGTACAGAGGATGGAGAATGGAGTTTTCATGGCCTTCTCTGGGCCCACTCAAACATGTGGAAGGCACCCTCAGCCGTCCCAGAGTGAAATCTCATCTCTGCAGATCACACTCCACCCAGACATGCTGATGGTCTTCGGGGACACTGCACTGGCATTGGTTGGAAGAGCAATGACCAAGAACTGTCCAAGTACTACCACTGGCCGCCCCTTATGACCCCAGGCTGGAAACCCAAAGCTGAGCACGTTGTGGTCCCTCTGAGGATCCATCGCACTGAACAAAAAGACGACTCAGTCCAGCAGCTGCGGGCCTTCCTGCTAACGGATCCCTCGCCAGCTGTGGGATGCCCCGAGTTTCGCATGGCTTCATTGTAAAGAAAAAATTTAAAAGCATGATGCCACGTCCACATCAACTGTCTCTGACATCGGACCCCTCCTACCTTGCTGGTCCAGCTTGTACAGTCCTGTGGTGTGGTCCTGTGGGGGTCCTGGACCATTGAAGAACAGGGTAATACAGTACACAGAAGAAACAGGATGACTAGCAGTCCCTGGACCTGTACACCTACAGAGTGTCCTGTATGGTGGTTGGGAGCTGATACAGTGGACACCGAGTGGAGACCCAAAGGGATGGAGGTTTTATGCCTCTGGCTGATCGGTGTACACCATGAGGCTGATTCTAGAGAGCCGATGCGAACATGCCGAGGAGTTTCCGTCCTCACTCTTAACGCACTTGTGGTGTCTTTTAACGTTTTGGAAGTGCCTGAAGTTCCGGCCCACAGTCCGAGCAGTAGTACGGCATCTCTCCTGTGTGAATTTGCTGGTGGTACCTGGAGGTGGCTCTGCTGGTTTAAGCCTCCTCCCGACACGCCGTGCAGCGGATACGGCTTCTCCCTTGATGTGGGGTGCGCTGGTTGTAGCTGGAGATGACGTCTGCTGATTAAAGCTCTTTCCACACTCAGGGCAGCAGTAAGGGCTTCTTCTCCGGTGTGAATGCGCTGGTGTCTGTGTCAGGGTGCCTCGCCTCACTGAAATTCTCTTTGCCGCACTCGGAGAAGCAGCGTTTATACGGCTTCTCCTCCTGTGTGAATGAGCTGGTGTGTTTGGAGTCCGTTAGATGGTTAAAAGCTCTTGCCGCCAACTCCGAGCAGCGATAGGGACTTTCTCTCCCGTATGAATGCGCTGGTGTCGCTGGGGGTTACACTGCTGGGGTGAAGGTTCTCCCACACGGTGCAGCAGAGGGTTCTTCCTGCTAGTCCGTTTCCTCCTCCGTCTGTGGGAGGGTTATTAGCACCGAGGGAGAAATGTGAGCAATGGGACCGCATATTTACACTGGACCGCTCACGATTTTAGCAATGGGGATCTCCTCGTGTGGTTGTTGGAGGTCCTCTGAGGTGTTACAGCAGAGTGGAGTAGGAGAACTCGTTCATTTCTGGAAGACAGGACCAAAACAAAATTCAGGTATAACTCAATCAGAGATGAACAGAGGATATCACAGTCCCTCCTCCAAAATAAGGAACCACCTTAGCTCAATCAAAATACGGGACCCCCACATTTCCGCCCTCCCCAACCACCACACACTTCCAGGCTGTATACGGAATGGTATACTACCACACTACTGGTATTAATAAAGCAGTGTGCGGTATGTGGCCAAAGAGACTAAGACCTGCACTGCAGTAGAGCACCCAGGATGCGGTGTTCTACTCCATCCGATTTTCTGGGTTTTGAATACAGCCAGTTCGATGAGTCACTCCGGTTCTCACTCACAGCCACTACTGGAGAAGAAACGGTCCGACTGACAGTTAATGGGGGACGTCAGTACCAACAAGAGGAGAGTCACAGCCCGTGGAAACAACATGGGTAAACTAAACCAGCCCCTAAAGTCTCAACTACGTGCGGAGCCATCCGAGGTCTATCTGATTCCTAGCCCCAACAGGGAGAGCCGTGTACGTCAAACCACACACACAGGCTCCAGACAGAGCTACGCCTCTGGGCAACTCAGGCAACCTCTGCATTCGGTTCTGTAAAAGTCAGAGAGATCAAGCACAGAGACA
>JAMWET010002717.1:17500-19227 GCA_024036415.1 Prochilodus magdalenae | reverse complement strand
GACTGAATGACCTGCTGAAAGGTTAAAGGTCAGATGGAGACTCACCCTCTTTGATTTTGTCGTCCAGGGGGAACGGAGTGAGTGAGTGACTGACTGAGTGAGCGACTGACTGAGTAACTGGCTGAGTGAGTGAGTGACTGAGTGAGTGAGTGAGTGAGTGACTGAGTGAGTGACTGAGTGAGTGACTGAGTGAGTGACTGGCTGAGTGACTGGCTGAGTGACTGAGTGACTGACTGAGTGACTGAGTGAGTGACTGAGTGAGTGACTGAGTGAGCGACTGAATGACCTGCTGAAAGGTTAAAGGTCAGGTGGAGACTCACCGTCTTTGATTTTGTCGTCCAGGGGGAACGGAGTGAGTGAGTGACTGACTGAGTGAGCGACTGACTGAGTAACTGGCTGAGTGAGTGAGTGAGTGAGTGAGTGACTGACTGAGTGAGCGACTGACTGAGTAACTGGCTGAGTGAGTGAGTGAGTGAGTGACTGACTGAGTGAGCGACTGACTGAGTAACTGGCTGAGTGAGTGACTGAGTGAGTGACTGAGTGAGCGACTGAGTGAGCGACTGAGTGAGCGACTGAGTGAGCGACTGAGTGAGTGACTGAGTGAGTGACTGACTGACTGAGTGAGTGACTGACTGAGTAACTGGCTGAGTGAGTGAGTGACTGAGTGAGTGACTGAGTGAGCGACTGAGTGAGCGACTGAGTGAGCGACTGAGTGAGCGACTGAGTGAGTGACTGAGTGAGTGACTGAGTGAGTGACTGACTGACTGAGTGACTGACTGACTGAGTAACTGGCTGAGTGAGTGAGTGACTGAGTGAGCGACTGACTGACCTGCTGAAAGGTTAAAGGTCAGGTGGAGACTCACCCTCTTTGATTTTGTCGTCCAGGGGGAACGGATCCTCCGGCTGCATGTTAGCGGCGACCAGAACAGCTCTGGAGTCCTCCAGCACCTGCACACGATTCACTGTTGGGGTCACGCCTGACTTCACTGTTGTGAACCCCTAGTTTCATTGTACGCTGACCGCCGCACACGTGTTTTATTGTTTTTTAGATCCAGTCCTCTCAGAGGCAGGGTGCTCCATGCTCCCAACACACTCCTCAAACCAAGTATATATATCTCAATAAAAAACCAAGCACCCACAAACACTGAACACCTGGCACAGGTGCGCCGGGAGCCCGAGTACCGCAACCACAGAGTACCTGGGGATCTGGCTAGAGAACAACAGACACGACACTGAAAACGGTAACGGGGGAGAAGGAGGAGAAGAACACCAAACAGGAGCAGAGGGTGAGAGGAGGAGCAGCTGAGAGAGGAGGGGAGAGGAGAGGAGGACACAGGAGAGGAGAGGAGAGGAGAGGAGAGGAGAGGAGAGGAGAGGAGAGGAGGAGACAGGAGGACACAGGAGAGGAGAGGAGAGGAGAGGAGAGGAGAGGAGAGAAGAGGAGAGGACAGGAGGACACAGGAGAGGACAGGAGGACACAGGAGAGGACAGGAGAGGAGAGGAGAGGAGGACACAGGAGAGGAGAGGAGAGGAGGAGACAGGAGTGGACAGGAGGGGAGAGGAGAGGACAGGAGGACACAGGAGAGGACAGGAGGACACAGGAGAGGACAGGAGGAGGACACAGGAGAGGACAGGAGAGGAGAGGATAGAGGAGAGGAGAAGGGACACGGATAGGGAGGAGAGAGGTAGAGGAGTGGAACAAGGAGAGGGTAGAGGAACCCACAGGA
>JAMWET010002717.1:0-12500 GCA_024036415.1 Prochilodus magdalenae | reverse complement strand
TTCAACCTCCAATCCTCCCTCATCTCTCCCCTCATAACTACCCTTTCTCCTCTCTCTCTACTCTCTCACTTGACTCCGCCTCTCCCTCCCCCTCTTCCCTCATAACCCTCTCTCCTCTCTCTCTCTCTCTAACCTCCTCTCTTTCTCCCACTCCTCCCTCATTACCCTCTTCTCTCTAGATCTCTCTCTCTCTCTCTCTCTCTCTCTCTCTCATACCCTCCTCTCTCTCTCCCCCTCCCTCTCATTCCACCACTTCAGCCTCTATTTCACCTCCATCCTCCTCATCTCTCCCCCTCTCTCTCCCTCTCTCTCCCTCTCTCCCCCTCTCTCTCCCTCTCCCTCTAACTCCCCTCTATCTCCCTCATCTATCCTCTCTCTCCTCCCTCTCCTCTCGATCTCTGCCCTTCCCCTCCCCTCTCCCCCCCAAACCTCTCCTCTCCTCTCTCATCTCCTCCATTCCCTCCCCTTTCTCCCCACCCCCCTCTCCTGCTCCTCTCTAAAAAATGAAAGTGTAAAGGTCAGTCTGATTAATATTTGATGTCCTTGACGTTTTTTTCTAAGCTCACGCATCAGAGCTGAGACCGATGAGAGGGTGTGAATGATGGAGAGGGGGAAGGCACACAGCATTAGTAATCCCAGTGAAAGTAGGGGACAGATGATATCTGATCCCACTATTTCACCTCCATCCTCCTCATCTCTTCCCCTTTCTCTCTTTCTCTCCCCCTCCCTCTCTCTCTCATTCTACCACTTCAGCCTCTGACTATTTCACCTCCATCCTCCTCATCTCTCCCCTCATACCCTCTTCTCTCTCTCTCTACCTCTCTCTTTCTCCCCCTCTCCCTCATACCCTCTCTCTCTCTCTCTCTACCTCTCTCTTTCTCCCCCTCTCCCTCATACCCTCTCTCTCTCTCTCTCTCTCTCTCTCTCTCTCTCTCATACCCTCCTCTCTCTCTCCCTTAAACATCCCGTGGGTCTCCTTCCAGCGATGCATGAGAGGATTTTCACCTCCTCTCACTCCTGATCTCTCCTCATCTCTCCCCCCTCTGTGGCCCTCTAACCCACCCCCATCTCGTCCCTCTCCCCTCCCTCCCTCTCCCTCTCTCTCTCTCTCTCTCTCCCTCTCTCCCCCTCTCTCTCCCTCTCTCTCCCTCCCTCTCCCTCTCTCTAAAAATGAAAGTGTAAAGGTCAGTCTGATTAATATTTGATGTCTTGATTTTTTCTAACTCCAGAGATGAGAAGATGAGAGGGTGTGATGAGAGAGGGGGAAGGCAGACAGATATAAGGAGTGAAAGAGGGGACAGATGAATTAAAGGGCTGGAGGGAGACAGACGCTCTGCTTAATATTTCATCCCTCTGCCGGAGTGACGGAGGACGAGATGAGCGAATAGAGAGAAGGAGCCGGGGGAGGGGACAGCGCTACACTGTCTGATGACCTCCAGTAGGACTCGGACAGCTGCATTCTGATTGGATCTCCGCACTGCTGCGTGGTCTCCGTGCGTGCTCGTCTCCAAGTGGACCACTTTCTTTTGAGATGGCGCTCTGCTGGGATTGGTCGGCATCCATCCAATGTGCCTGTCACATGTTCCAGCTGTTTCTCATCCCGTTTCCCTGAAGCGCCACGGGCAGCCCCATCGCCGTCTCCCAAGAGACGCGCCCAATCGGACCCATCACACGTCTCCCAATCGCCCGTCTCCCAATCGCTCCATGCCCGTCTCCCCATGTCTCGCCTCACATTGCCCCATCACCCTGTCTCCCATAGCCCCGTCTCCCAATCGCCCGTGGTTCGCCTTCAGCTCCTCCCATCGCCCCGTCTCCCAATCAACAGATCTCCCAAATCGCCCGTCTCCCAATCGCCCTTCACATGTCTCCCATCCCCAATCGCCCGTCTCCCATCGCCCTTCACATGTCTCCCATTGCCCGCCTCCCAATCGCCCATCACATGTCCATTGCACTCCCAATCGCCCGCCATCGCCCGTCTCATGTCTCAATTGCCCGCCCCAATCTCCCAATCGCCCTTCACATGTCTCCCATTGCCCGTCTCCCAATCGCCCGTCTCCCATCGCCCTTCACATGTCTCCCATTGCCCGTCTCCCAATCGCCCGTCTCCCATCCGCCCGTCTCCCATCCGCCCGTCTCCCAATCGCCCGTCTCATGTCTCCCCTCGCCCGTCTCCCAATGGCCTATCACACGTCTACCATCGTCAGTCTTCCAATCGCCCGTCTCCCGTCTCCCATCGCCCGTCTCCCAATGGCCTATCACACGTCTACCATCGTCAGTCTTCCAATCGCCCGTCTCCCAGTTTACCATTGCCCGTCTTCCATCGCCCGTCTCCCATCCGCCCGTCTCATGTCTCCCCTCGCCCGTCTCCCAATGGCCTATCACACGTCTACCATCGCCCGTCTCCCAATCGCCCGTCTCCCAATCGCCCTTCACATGTCTCCCATTGCCCGTCTCCCAATCGCCCGTCTCCCAATCGCCCGTCTCCCAATCGCCCGTCTCCCAATCGCCCGTCTCCCAATCGCCCGTCTCCCATCGCCCTTCACATGTCTCCCATCCGCCCGTCTCCCATCCGCCCGTCTCCCATCCGCCCGTCTCCCATCCGCCCGTCTCATGTCTCCCATCCGCCCGTCTCCCATCCGCCCGTCTCATGTCTCCCATCGCCCGTCTCCCAACCATCGCCCGTCTCCCAATCGCCCGTCTCCCAATCGCCCGTCTCCCAATCGCCCATCGCCTGTCTCCCAATGGCCCATCGCCTGTCTCCCAATCGCCCATCGCCTGTCTCCCAATCGCCCATCGCCTGTCTCCCAATCAATGGGCCTATTTCACACGTCTCCCATCGCCCGTCTCCCCGCCTATCACCCAGTCTTACCATCGTCCGGTCTTCCAATCGCCCAATAGCCCGTCTCCCAATGGCCCGTCTCCCAATGGCCTATCACACATCTACCATCGTCAGTCTTCCAATCGCCCGTCTCCCAGTTTACCATTGCCCGTCTCCCATCGCCTGTCTCCCAATGGCCCGTCTCCCAATCGCCTATCACACGTCTCCCATCGCCAGTCTTCCAACCGCCCGTCTCCGGTCTCCCATCGCCCGTCTCCCAATGGCCTGTCTCCCAATCGCCTATCACATGTCTCCCATCGTCCTTCCCCGATCGCCCGTCCCCGATCGCCCGTCCCCTCACACGGAGCTCATTCTCACTAGGGGATTTATTCTGGTGGGGTTCTCTCCGGGCTCACGTGTCCTACTCCTTTGGTCTTGGGCTAGTTCGCCGTGGCTTCCCGTTCCTCACTCCTGGACCAGGAGGATTCAGCCTCACACACAGCTCTGGGGTTACGGATGGAGCTGAACCTACGTAGGGCCGAAACCCCACCCGACAGGCCGAGCGACCCGCTCACAGGACTCAGCTGTTCAGCTTTACGCTGTGTAGGACCTGCTTCACAGCCTCCAGTTACTCCCACCGCACAGGACCAGCCCATCACCCGCACCGCACACTGACAACCACACAGCCTAACGAGCATTACCGCAGCCCTCGGGACACTGCCTGACACGTCCTACCCTCGCTTTCAGACACCAGCGTCTCTGGGGAGAGATAAACCTGGTACCTGAACCTTCAATCAGAGAGCAGGCGCGGAGGACGTCCTCCAGGACCCGGGTCAGGAAGTGTGAATCAGTCCTGGAGCTGAAAGGAAGCCTCTTCAGTTTCTATTCCCAAACGAGCCGCGGTTACCAACCAGACTTTAAAACCCTAACTCGGTTCACAGAGGCTGGAGGCTGAACCCAAAACGAGCAGCTCCAACCTCATACCGCAAAACGAGCTACATACGGACCAGTCATCTACAGACCTACACGAACCGTCCGTCTGTGTGTCAGTCGGCCCTGAGAGCTGATCAGCCAAGTACAACAGGCTCCTCGGTCACATGACTCCGCAGTTCCTTCTTCAAACAGCTTCACCTGAGGCAGCATGGAGGCACCTGAGGCAGCCCCGGGATTTTGCTGACCTCTGGATTCTGTTTGGTGTCGGTTTTCCCAGGGTTTGACCGAGACCTGTCGGACAACAGCGTGCGAATCTGGAGACACCAGACTCTCTGTGGAGCTGCTTCGTGACACATCTGTTGTAGAAGCCGGACGCTGAGGTAAACGTTCACCCGACCTGAGAGCCCATCGCGGTGGCGTCAACATTACTCTCATGCCCACGTGTCGTCTCTCATCCACAAACCCAGTGTAGCTCCAGCGTTGTGGTTCTGATGACCCTCTCACTGAAGGATGATGGTGAAGAGGCCCACACTAACGGTCCAGATTATCCTTTTATATCAGCATACATCAAAGGAAAGAGTGGTTTTACTCCTCCCATTTCAGAGGCGGAGTCGCTGTGAGGAGACGAGAGCCGGACCGAGTCCTCTCTAACAGCACCTGTCCTATGATCTATGAAAGAGCTTCATCAGTCCTCCGCCTCGGCCGGGCAATCAGCTTCCTGCGCGGGCTGCCTCACTGCGAAAGCTACACAGATCCCTGAGGTCCAATCAGTGGACCATTGGGGTGATCGATGGTCTCGGAGCATGCAGGTCCAATCAAATCTCTCAGTGTGGGATGGCAGAAGATGAACTAAAGCTGCTGTCAGCAACTGTTCACTTATAGGGTCTATTAGAGATTAGATGAGACACAGCAGCAGTACACACACACACACACACACGCGCACACACATACGCACACACCGCGCACACACGCGCACAGTCAGGCGCGTGCGCACACACACACACACTATACTGTGAATACTGTGTGTGGGTTTAACTCGAGGACCAGATCTTGATTAACCCCAACACGCCCTCCCGAAAACACAGATACCCGTTTAACCAGCGCACGACATGCGACCTGACCGCAGCACGCAGGCGGAAACACAGTCACGGCCACAGAACGGTCACAGAACCCTGCATGCTGTGGTTCTGTTGTACTGCGCTCCACTAAACACATTCCGAGTTTTCCTGAAACACGGAACGTTCCTCTGTTGGTACGTCTCTACCCACCCTCGGTCTGACCCTCTCCGCTGGGGCTCATGTCTCTTTAAGACTCCTGAATCGCCCACAGGGCTCTGATTGGTCGACTCGCCCACTCTGTTTTGATTGATCTGCCAGAGTTCCGCCCCCACACCGCCGCGGCTGTTCTCATGATGCCGTCGGTTCTGCTCTACCTGTCTGAGAGAGTCTGATCCTGACAGTCAGGTGGAACAAGTAGGTAGACCCACCTCGGTACATACACCCTGCTCCACCAGCTGGAACGGAGCAGAGGGTGTGGTTCTACTGACTCGGCTCTCTGCAGCGAGACTGAGTAGCGGCGTGACGTGACGTCAGCTCGTAACAGAGCGGTGCTGTAACCCGGTTCTGTGGGAGAGAGATTCTCCATCTGTACTTTAATCTCCATCAGGAAAACTAAATAAACCCACTACAGAGAGACCGGGTCAGCACGACACCTCCTTCAACAGGTCAATACAGGTGATCATACAGGTGATAAACAATACAGGTGATTAATAATACAGGTGATTAATAATACGGGTGATTAATAATACAGGTGATTAATAATACGGGTGATTAATAATACAGGTGATTAATAATACGGGTGATAAATATGATTAAAAATGATAATATAAATATTAACAGGCTGAAACAGACACAGGTAGGGAAACACAAAGAGCCAGAGGAGTACGTAGCTAGCTGAGCTCGTTACCTGAACACTCGATCCCGACATTAACACTAAGCTGCTTCAGCCAGCTGGATACTAGCGCCGACACACAGTAAACACGACCATCAATAAACAGCTTCATATATTAATATTAATATCTCAGATATGATCAGACACCCCAACACTGGTCCCCATTAAAACCAGCCTATAATCTGGGTCACTGAGCCGGACCCGGGGGGAGAACCCTCCGACTACTGAAGGAGATCATAACAGATCCACCTGTCAGACAGGTATCCCTGAACCTGCTGGAGCTCTCACTGAAACCTCAGCGTGGTGCCGGACTGGCTTCTTCTCCTCGCTCACACATTCACCCATTCACTCACATTCACCCATTCACTCACACATTCACCCATTCACCCACACATTCACTCACCCGTTCACTCACACATTCACTCACACATTCACCCGTTCACTCACCCGTTCACTCACACATTCACCCATTCACCCACACATTCACTCACCCATTCACTCACCCGTTCACTCACACATTCACTCACACATTCACCCGTTCACTCACCCGTTCACTCACACATTCACCCATTCACCCACACATTCACTCACCCATTCACTCACCCGTTCACTCACACATTCACCCGTTCACTCACACATTCACTCACCCGTTCACTCACACATTCACCCGTTCACTCACACATTCACCCATTCACCCACACATTCACTCACACGTTCACCCACCCATTCACACACTCACCCATTCACCCATTCACTCACTCACCCATTCACTCACACGTTCACACATTCACTCACACGTTCACACATTCACTCACCCATTCACTCACACGTTCACCCATGGACAGATGGAGCCTCCAGCTGCTTCTCCTTCCAGCCCTGAGATTTTAAATCCTGTTCAAGCCTCGAAACATCCGAACAGCACCATCACAGCTAACACGGACAGAGAGCTACACCTCCATCCCTCCCTCCATCCCAGCATCAGTGAGAGCCCCAGAGCTGCTTTGATCCTGACCGTGTGGAGAGACTCGACCATCTGAAGGCGGAGGAGGCAGGGACACGTCATCAGAAACCTCCAACCATCTCTCCTCCATCAGCACACTGAACATCTATAACACCATCCATCCATCTCCTCTACCTCCGGCACCGGGCAGGGACTGACGGGTAAGCGAACCATGGACCCGTCTGCTGACGCTCTGACCCGGCCGAGCTGAACCGGACCGCTACTCTCGCTCCTGTTGCGCCGCGTACACCAACATCCCACCCTTTCAGAGCCGACCACCGAGGACACTCCGGTTTAACCCGCCCGGTTCCGACACCCCGCGGCCCAGCCATGTGGAGGAGGACACGAAGCCGCGGAAACGAACCGGAGCCGGTAACGGTGAGACAAACCGCGGCGCTACGGCCGGCACCGAACCCAAGACACACGGAACAGCTCGGGCTCCACTTACCGAACACACGCGGCGCAGGCGCAGCAGCAGCGAGTCCTCCAAACGACCAGAACTCCCCGAACCAAACCGAAATTCTCCGGGTCCTCCGCGCCGTGTCCGTCTCCCTCACGGGCAGTTCTGTCAAACAGCCTGCGCTTCCGCACGGACCGATTTGAGCGGCGCACCGTGGCTCCGCCCCCAACACGAGTCTCAAATACAGCCCCACTGGAACACAGCACCGCGGGATTACACGGGATTACCGGGTCACTATGATCAACAGGCGCGGATTAGCACGTGACACAGACTCTAACGATCACTGAGCTACCGGAGACCACTCACCGATCATCTCAGACCCCCACCCTCACACGACTTCAGGCATGCAGACTCGAGGTCATGAGGATCCCTCATTGGTCCTACAGTTTACATGGTTACAGCAGCACAGAGGAAACATACAGATAATAAATAAGATCTAAATATCTAATACAAGTACAGAAAAATAGAACAGTGTGGAACGCCTCGTTCTAGATACACGTATGGAGTCAGTGGTTCTAAGTGGTGGAACCACTTTTATAGTTAATGCCTCTTAAAGGAGCGGTATGTAAGATGGTGAGAGGGAGATGTATCAGCAGACAGTGACAGTCCGTCTATAAACGTCCCCCGGTTCCTCTCCAGGAGTGTCTCCACCGCATCTTCTCCACCTTGTCTCCTCCACAGTGTCTTCTTCTCCACCTTGTCTTCTCCACCACACCTTCTTCTCTTCTCCACCTTGTCTTCTCCACCACACCTTCTTCTCTTCTCCACCGTGTCTTCTTCATTTCTGCTGCTTGTGGGTTCCTGACGCTGAGCCGTCAGTGGAGAACCGTGTACTGGTCACCTGTGAGGATCTTCAGGCATTACTGGGCCTACTGTTTCTGTCACTGCCTGCATGTGAGGCACCTCCACCATGACAGACGACTCCGCCCGTGCAGCCCCGTCTCTCCATCCTCTCATGTTGGCCTGAATGGACTGAATGCTCCAGTGACTCATTATAAGCTCTGAAGGTACGAGGTGGTGTTATGGGACCGGATGGTCTGTGGCCATCACACTAACGTCAGCACATGCCTGAGACCCAGACGTCTGGGACATCCCATCTAAACTCCCAGCGCTGGACTCGGTTAATCCTATAGTCTGGAATATAATAAATATGTCCCTTAATAGAAATTATAATGTTATTATTATTACGCTGTGATACCACTGTACATACATCTGAGTCTCAATTTCACACAATAAAACCAATCACCTCACCTTTAATGACCTCACCTTTAAAGACCTCACCTTTAACGACCTCACCTTTAATGACCTCACCTTTAACCACCTCACCTTTAACGACCTCACCTTTAATGACCTCAGTTCCTGAGTTATGCATCGTCCTTTATTACCAACAATAATAACAATAATAACACTAATAAACACATGAAACATGCAGATGTGAGTTCAAATAAATAAGAAGAACAATAATACTGCATCTGCCACTGGTCCTCGGGGGCCGGGCCGCCCAGATGGTCCTGTAACAGACAGGGGACTGAGGACCCCCGGGGGCCGGGGCTGAGAATCCCTGCTCTGTGTAATAACAGGTCTCAGCACAGAGCAGTGCGGTGTAACGAGGATAACCACCATCAGCCTGATAACGGGGCTAGACATGGGCATGGCTTTAGGAGAACACGTCCACACGTCTGATATCTGAACCTCTTTAACCTCTCCCAGTAATACAGGGTAACCAGCTCCGCGTGATCAGAACGAGCCTCAGCGGGACCGGCCCGCTGGGTCACTCAGCCAAGGGCCGCGTGTTCACCACAAAGTCCGCAGAGCAGACGGAGAGAGATCCCACAGGCCTGAGAATTCATCAAGGATGGATGGATGGATAGATAGATAGATAGATAGATAGATAGATAGATAGATAAATAGATATAGAGATAGATACTCACTCTCTCGCTCTCTCATTCTCTCACTCACTCACTCGCTCTCTCTCTCACTCACTCGCTCTCTCTCTCACTCTCTCACTCGCTCTCTCTCTCACTCACTCACTCACTCACTCACTCGCTCTCTCTCTCACTCTCTCACTCGCTCTCTCTCTCACGTTGGAAGGATACATTAAAGCTCTGGTGTTGGTCTCTGAGGGAGGCAGCTGGTCGAGAGACTCCAGCAAACTGCACACTCTCACATTCATCTGCTCAGACAAAGAGAATGCAGTACACTGAGAGGGAGAGGGAGAGAGAGAGAGAGAGAGAAAGAGAATCATGATTAATGGTATAATTGATAGTTAAGCATCTTTGTCTTTAATTAATTAATTAGATGATGTTTATTACAATTCCAGCTAATAAATCTGCTTGAATCTGAGAATCTAAGACAAAGAAAAAGAGAGAGAGAGAGAGAGAGAGAGGGAGAAATGAGAGAAAGAGAGAGAGAGAGGAGAGAGAGAGAGAGGGAGAAATGAGAGAAAGAGAGAGAGAGAGGAGAGAGAGAGAGAGAGAGAGAGATGTGCTGTATTGTTTTTAATGCAGCTGGAAGTGATTTGCTTTGAAGTCTGAATCAGGAGCTGTTGGCTTTGTGCTGGCGTATGAATAGTAAATTAAGGAGAGACAGAATTGGGAGAGAGGAATGGAGGGAGGGATTAAAGAGTGTGAGAAAACGAGACAATGAGCAAGATATACACACGCACGAATACGCACAGACTGGCTGCTCCATCATCAAGATGTTGATGTTACTGTTTTTTTGTTCAGAGCCTGCTAACCTAACAGTAAACATGGTCCTGCTGCCCCACCTGCTCCACCTGCCCCACCTGCTCCCCTGTGTGCGTGTGTGTACCTCAGTGAGCAGTAGTTTCAGGGTGTGTGCTGTGTTCTCTCTCAGCTCCTTCACTCCTCTCCTCTCTGCAGCTTCACACACGCAGGTAACATCAGCATCCCACTGTGCCACACCTCCAGACCAGTGGACCAGCTACACAGGCACAGGCGCACACACGCACACACACACACACACACAGGCACAGGCGCACACACGCACACACACACACACACACACACACACACACACACACACACAGGCACAGGCGCACACACGCACACACACACACACACACACACACACACACACAGGCACAGGCGCACACACGCACACACACACACAGGCACAGGCGCACACACACACACACACACACACACAGGCACAGGCGCACACACACACACACACACACACACAAGCACAGGCACGCACACACACACACACAGGCACAGGCGCACACACACACACACACACACAGGCACAGGCACGCACACACACACACACACACACACAGGCACAGGCGCACACACGCACACACACACACACACACACACACACACACACACAGGCACAGGCGCACACACGCACACACACACACACACACACAGGCACAGGCGCACACACGCACACACACACACACACACACACACACACACACACACACACAGAGGCACAGGCACGCACACACACACACACACACAGGCACCCACACACACAGTTCCATGATGCGGGCGCTGCAAGACTGACCAGTTCTGAGTATCTTAGACGGTGTGATCCAACAAAGCTGATCACTGAGTTTACAGGAAAACCGGAGCGCTCGGAGGAAACCCACACAGACACGGGAGAACAGGCACACTCCAGATAGAGGGGACCCTGTCCGCTCGTCCAGGGAACCTAACCCAGGCCCTTCTTGCTGTGAGCTGACACCCCTGCGCCACCGTGCCGCCCCAAGGCAGATAACTGGACTAATGTAATGTAAGCAGGGGATCCGTTTGTGAGATCATTCAAATGGCAGGTCATGGTATATAAGCTGCAACCTACAGCCAGCTGTAATTCTAAATCTGGCCTGCACTGCACAGGTGTTGCTAGCTACATGAGCCTTGTAGCACCAGTGTAAGGTTCAGACTCCAAACCTGCATGGCCCGAAATACATCAAACACAAAACAGCGTGTCAGTCAGTCAGTCAGTTCAACCCTACCGGACCAAGCCTGGCTGAGTGCACCAGTTCTGAGGATCTGGAGCAGCCGTGCTTCTACCGCTGCGTAAACGATGAACAAGGTTTCTGAGCAGACGAACCTTCAGTGGAGCACGCATCACAGTGACCCAGATGGGAAACTGAGCCCAGAATGACAGCGCTGCTTTGTTAGAGCACACGTTAAATTAAACGACTCTAACAGCTCAGGTGTAAAGGCTAAAGGACAGGAAGAGAGGCGCCAAGCTTCTATCACTTCTTAGAATAACTCCTCGTTCATTCATCCCGTCTCCAGGTCTCCGCCCCTTTCTGGTGGCTGCAAGACCTAAACGGTACCTCACAGGCAGCTGGAGAAAAGGAATGAGCGATGGTAAACAACTGTGGGTGAGTGATGCTGTGAATGAATGAGGGGAATTTATAATCTCGTAACTTGCACAGTATATGTGTCAGACAGCACGTGAATTAATATCAGGTGCGAGGGAATTCAAACACTCACACACACACACCAATACACACACCACAAACTAACCCATACACACAACCACACTCACACACCACACACAAACACTAAAACACATACCACACTACCAACACACAATACCCAACACACACACACAACACGCACACACAACACACAAACACCACTACATACACTACAACACATAACACACTCAACACTAACACATAACACACAAACACAACAACACGACAAACACCACACACAAACAAACAAACACACCAAACCTACACACATCACACACACAACATATACACTACACTAATATTACACACCCACACTCCCACAAACACACAACACATACATATATAACACCCTACACCAAACACACGTCATCACTCCTACAAACACTCATTAACAAAACACATCACACACACATACCACCCCCCCCCACAATACAACAACACAAACACCTAACCCTATAAATAAACACACACCAATCATAAAACACAACCCCACCACCTCCACCCACAACTTATATACACACAAACCCTCACCACAACAACTCATCTCTCCCCCCCACCCACACACAAAACAAACCCACTAACCCACAACATCCCCCCCCTCATACACCACACCCCACCCCTTCCCCCCCTACAAAACCCCAACCCAACACCACTCATTACACCCCCAATCCCCCCCACCCCCCCCCCCCCCCCCCACAAACTCCAATCTTACACCCCACACCATCCACACCCCCTGCCCCCTCCCCCCTCCTCCCTTTTTATTACCTCCACTATACCCGCCCCAACCTCCTCTTTTCTCCCTTCCTATTTACTACTTTTTCTTCCCCTTTTCACCACCCCCCCCCTCCTTTTCCATCTCCCCCCTCTCTCTCCCTTT
>JAMWET010002716.1:0-35000 GCA_024036415.1 Prochilodus magdalenae | reverse complement strand
AACATCACCTGTAGTGGGGCACTCAGTGTGGGCAACCAACAGCTTGGTTTAGCACTGGCGATTTCCTCCTCGTGTGTGTGAATGTCCGTGCTCTTGGTTTGGGTAGGCTGTCCCCTTCAACATATTAGTGTAGAGTGCTAGTTGTCATGAGGACATTGAATACATCACCCATTGCATTCCTCTTTTGTCTTTAGCTTGAGAAACTATTCCCTCTTTCCACCAGTTTCTTGGGATAATTGGCCAAGTTTTCAGATGTACTGAATTGTCATGTTGTTTGGTTTTTCAGAAGTACCCCAGGCATAGTTACATATGATAGGTTGTGAAGGACCAAATAGTAGGCCTTTTCCAGCAACATGGAACAGGTTCCATTCTGGTTTGCGCACCTGATTTTGAACTGTTGTTCCACCAAGGGCTCTGCTGAAGAAACTCTTCTTGTCTTCTTGTCACCAGTAGTTGATCCTTGATTGATCCAGCATCACCCTGAGATAAACACACACATCAGGGTAACTGGGCAGCATAGCACACAGGAAAACAAGAACATGGTCGTTATGTGAATGCAGCCTAAACAATTGGTGACAGGCCTCACCTTCAATCAGCCATCAGTGGTTTTATGTTTATCTAAACCTGCACGTCAACTTTAACCTGACCGAGAGAGAATGTATTTTTTCAATCATCCATATTATGATACATTATGGTGAATGACAACAATAAATACTGTATCGACTAATGGCGAAATCGTGCTGAGTGAGTGCTCTAGTGTCTACAGGACGACACCTAGTTCTCACGTTGTTGGACATTTGTACAATTATTAAGGATGAAAGAAAAAGGCTATATGTATAGCTTAGCAACTGTAGAGGGACTGGTAGGTTTACAACACTAATGAAGGCCTTACCACGACGCTGATACAGAAGAAAACACATTCTGACACCTAAAACAAGGAAAGAAATATCCTGTCCGACCAGACAGAACTAACCACTCTTGAGTAAGGGAGGGTAATTTTCCAAAGATCTACTGTCCACCAGAAGAATAAATTACGTTTCATCCGAACCCAGAAACACACTACACTGACCAGCGGCGCATTCTGGCAAAATGCAAACCGACGTATACTTAGCCCAATAAACTAGCGTAAGGCACCTGAGGTTTAATTAACAATGTTCTTCTAGAACCAACATGCATCTTATAAAAACCTCGTATTGGTTGTTTAAGTGCCGACACCCCAAGTCTGTAGGAGACCTCACCTTCAGGTATTTGTGTCTCTGTTATATTGTAGATCGGTTTATGGGCCAGCAAGCTCGTGTCTACGTTACAAGATGACTCAGAGATGGCAAGTAGCTGGGATGTGATCTCATCTTCTAAGTCTAATAAAACCTGTGCGTTGTTGTTCCATTTTTCGCTACACACCCCACACCGAAAGAATGCATCGTGGTAATGTTCGCGCATTGGTCAAGCTCCCAAGGTGATGTGGTGTTGCTGTCGTCCTTATTTCTTTGTTCTCATGGAGAGTAACGACCTGGTTCTCATCCGGAAACAGATTCTACGGTCGACTGTACGCTGTGCCCCCTTTTGCCGCGGGACACCACCAACCGTAAACTAAGAGACCCTGCTTCTGTCTGTGCTGTATGCTGTCAATAAACACTGGTGTTGCCTCATTTCACGTCTTGACTGGCACCAATGATGTATAGACATTATTTTATTGTTACCTCCATTTGTTGGCAGTGCCCTTTTCTTCCACTTCACTTCCCGCACTGTAGCTTCCTGCATGATATACACGTCACCACTCTAGCTGCCCTGGAAGTCGGTGTAATCCAATGTCGAATACACGTAGTGAGGGCATCCTGTTGTCCTTTTCCCAGTTTATAGAATTAGTATAGTTCAATATGAGAGCCAAGGTTTGTGATACTTCTAGGCCCCAAGACCCAATGTATTTTTACACTCAATGCTTCGGACACCATATGGGACCAACTATCTGGCAAAGACCCAACATATGCTGTGCAACTCCGGGCCTGGAAAACCCCACCGCTGATGGTAATGGTAATCTACACGCAAGCCTGAAGTTGCCACAACCCCCCGCGAGAACAAACCTGACACCATAAAGCATCACAGTAAGACCATGCTCATTTTGGCCCACATCTTTTAAAACAGATGCTGTCCACCTCTGGATGTGTCAGTTTGAATGGCCCCAGTGACACCTCTAAATAGACACATACAACCTTGATGATTGTCTTGTTAGTTCGACTAGGGTCTTTAATGTTTATGCCTGGAATGTTCCTGCTTTGGGGACACTCAATCTCACTTCACACAATGTCAAGCTCTCATTGGTCCCAATACCCTGATTTGATGGTCATTAGGGCAGGGTCTCATTTTCTGCTCTGAAATCCAAGGGTGTATCTGAAATAATACTCCACCTCTGAACTACACTTCTTTTACTGGGGGTACGCATTTTAAATGTAGTCTGGACAGTATTCCATATATAAGCATGTTGCCTGTATTGTAAAGCTTTAAAACAACAGGCAGTTTGCTTCTGATCCAGAGCGCCTTAAGATACACTGCTGATCTCACTTGTACTGCACATGTTGGCATGTTTTACCACGACATTAGGCAGAATAAAAAACAGACAGGTCATTTGGAAGTAGAAACTGAGAAACCGTCAACTAACAGAGCTCATCACTGCCGTAGAACCGCAACACACCCTCTCCTGGATTATTCGTTGAGTGAGTCAGATTATCGTTGGAAACCTCAGGCTTCATTTCTGTACTCCACTAACTGATGACTCAACAGTTTCTGTGTTGGGTTCCTCAGACGTTACCCCTCATTCACTAAAACTGAAAGCTCTCCTGAAAGGATGAAGCTTGAATTAAGAGTGTTCAGCACAAACTCGTGCTCACCTCTAGGTTTTTGTGGGGACATCATCACCGAATCAAGCAAAGCAGTTGACAAGGGGAAAAACCCCGATCCTGGCGTTTTGAAATTTTCTGCACATTTACTCATTCCAAACTAGAGAACAAGTAAACGAGCTACAAACTAGAGATTTTGGTTAGCTCTCAACCCATTTTCGCTCCACACGAGGTAGCAACCAAAAACGAAGACCGAGCATGCATTTCTTTGGGGTTGCTGGAATTCATTTTAGTGCTGTCACAATGTGACGATTGGACGCCGGTGGGAGATTAGGTTTGTGTGTGTTGTGCTGGTGTGAGTGGATCAGCATTGCAGCTGTAGTGTTTAAACAGCTCGGTGTCACTGATGTGACAACTGATGATGGACTAGAGGATGACCAATACAAATTCTGCAGCAACAGCTACCATCTCTGACTTCACATCTACAAGCTGGACCAACAGGATAGGAGTTTCAAATAGAGTGGACAGTGACTGGACACAGTGTTTAAACACTCCAGCAGCACTGATGTGTCTGATCCACTCAACCCCACAATGCAAAACACAGGCACAACACTCACACTAACACACCGACCCACGTCAGTTTTTCCTGCCAGTAAACACGAGAATAATCCACCACCCAAATAATACCTGCTCTGTGGGGGCTGTGTGGGTCCTGACAATTAAAGAACAGGGTAAAAGGGGATAAAAACTAGATGGGCTACAGTCTGTAACTGTAGAACTGAGTAGAGCTGATTGTACATACAGAAATATGTTTATTGCTGGTGTTTAACTGTAAACCAGTACTTTCCATTCAGTTTTATTCCGGTCAAAAGCGTGTGTTTGCTCTTAATATTGTTAAGTACATCACTGGGGCTTTCTCTGAGTCCAGGTTCAGTTGCTTACTAAACATTTAAATGATCTGTAAGCATATATTGGGTGTGTTTGGGATATTGTCGCGTTTTTGAAATATCAACACACATGTCACTCTCCACTCTCTCCACCACTTCAGTCTTTTCGTCATCAACAACGTTCTGACGGGACCGGGCCGTCTGCAAAAAAACAAAACTAGACGGGGGGGGGGGGGGCAGAAAAGAAAAGGTGAAATCACTAAAAACCACCTGCTATGGTTGTTGTGTTCTGGGGCCAGAACTTGTGGTTGCTGGTTGTAGGGCTGATGTGGTCGTGTGGCCAAGGGCAGCGAGTTATCTCCTCTCAAAAGAATGGGGGCAAGACACATAACAGAGTGGGGGGGGGGTGGCTCCGGGGAGTGGGTCATTTTTTTTTTTTTTTTTCTTTGAATTCTTATATTTTTTTTCCCCCTCAGTCGCAGCCCACCCCCCAGCCCAGGTGAACGAGGTCTGTCTTCGCTCAAAGTTCCCCCGGTCTCATTTGTCCCGCTATTCTTCTTTTTTTGGTGTTTTTTTTGTTTTTTTTTTTTGTTCTTGTTTTGTTTTTCTTGTGTTTTTTTTATTCTGTTGCTCAAACCTTGGGTCACGGTCACGGTGGATCTCATCTTCTCTCTCTCAAAGAACACACATTCCCCCTCGGAAGAAAGATTTACAGGAAAGGTGGAGGGGGGGAACCCACCCTCCTCGGGGTACTCGTCGCTCCTCGTGGAGTCTCTACTCTCTTCTCTGATTCTCTCTCTGTCCGGGCTGTGCAACCAACTGTGCTGGGTGTGTGGGGGGTCGTGTCAGGCCAAGCGTATTCAATACTCCTGAAACAGATCTGACTCTAAGAAACCTCACGCTCCTCATACAATTTGGTGGTTAATCACAACTGTAAACAGCACTGGCAGGCACACATCTGTCCTCGTCAAAACCAGTTAAATAGTTGCAGATATTCTGGATGCATTTTATACAATTTGATTGAGTGGATTCAGTAAATAAAATAAAATGCATGTTTAATGCAGCTTTATAGTATAAGTTAAACATTTTCCTTCCAGTGGAGTTTTTAGTTCAAATCAGTGCATACTCACCTCTATACACTGAAACTCTTGAAGGTATCTGAAGGTGTGTGTAATTATGACTGGTTTCTGTCGACTTGACAATTGAAACTGATAGTTTGAGATAGCTGTCCACTATAGTCTGATAGTATGAGATGAGTATAACGGTTTTTGCACTAACTCTAGACGGTCTAAAGCTGTGGGACTACAACATTAAACTACTGCATGCAAACCATGCAGAACTCATTGGTGCATAATGTAGAGTAATGACCCCATGTTAGTAATACAACAGCCATGCACTGAAGAGCAATACACTGAGGTTTGTCCAATGGATGTTTTTCTACCTTAAGTTTCTGACCCAGTAATGTCATGTTACAAAAGGGGTTCTCAGTCTTATGCGTGGTTTCAGGTTTTTAGTCCAGCAATAAAAGCGCACACATGCAATCAGTCATTTAGAGACATTTTGAAATCTGTTAAATACTTGCATAATTGCAATGAAAACCTTCAGTCAAACCAGCCCTTTGTGGACTGAGTACAATGTAACAAACTCCTTATACATTCCTCTAAGTGCACTGTTTAAACGCATATCTGAATCCAGATGTCCATATAAGGTTAAGTTGAGTGGCACTTCCTTAGTGAGCCAGGCTATAATGCTGCGGTTTGCTATACTATGTGAAAGCCTCCTTTGGAAACCAGCCAATATCATGGCTTTACACCTCAAGTCACATGACTTGAGAATGACACTCAGTGCATTCAGAATGACACTCACTCTTTCAATAAGTGAAGCCCTACATATCATTTAAGTAGTGAGGTGCTTTCCCCACCAGCTGTTACGTTGTGGTACAGGTAGTGATTTTACAAACTGAAAGAGTTTGTGAACTCATAAGGGAGCGATTCCCTGGCTGGCAAGGAAGCTGCACCCTTCAAACATCTCTCAAGACAGCAGAGGGCACGGAAGAAATTTGTTGAGCACAAACTTTTTATGGCTGCCCTAGCACAAGTGATCAGATGACATCTCAGAATTTATTAAGTGTCCCCAGCACAGACACTTATCTTAATTGTAGGAATAGAAGGAATATGTGTAATGGTTTGTGGGTTGGGGGGCGGTGGGGTGTGGTGGGGTGAGGTGAGGACAATAATCAAAAATCAAAAGATATTTATTTTTATGTTTACTCTTAAAGATCGTTTCATAAAACCTTGCCAGTTTTAGCAACAGATACATTGATAAGGCCTCAGTTCTCAGTGTTGTTGTAATACTCACTCAATGCAGGAAGATATAAAGAGATACTGTGATCTGTATTTCTCTCCTTCTCTCGTTAACCCTTTAAACCCTATATATTGTTATATATTTTATATATACATATATATATATATATATATATATATATATATATATATATATATATATATATATATATATATATGCATAAAACTGTGTGTGACTTATTCTTTGCTTAGATTTGAACTCAAGAACCATTGCAATTGATAAGAATGTGGTGGGTGTGCTGGGGGAGGAAGTGTATCTGCGATGCCTTTACACCGGCCAAGACTCCATCATTATTTCCTCCTGGAACCGCCTTCATTCTACAACGAGTGCAATGAAAATGACCGGTTATAAATATGATGGCAGGCCGTTCAGCATGCCCGGCTTCTCCACTCCAGTATCACTCACCAACCTTACTGTGAATGTGAAGATCAGCAGCCTTGACATGGAGGGTAAATACGCCTGCTCCTTCAGCTCCGATTATTCTGAAATAAAGGACACCATGTTCCTCACAGTTGTTGGTGAGTATGGATGAAAAGAGATAAGCGTTAAGATACCTAATAGTAAGGACAACTAAGACTCAACAATGTGTTTTAGACACTAGAGGGCGATCCTGAGCATTGCTTATATTGTAAGGAGTGGGCCGTGTCCTAAATCCTTGGGTGTTATCTGGTGGTGGACAGTAATAAAGTAAAGGATACTGTACTTTTTAAGTTTTTAAATGTAAGTTTACTGAAGGGTTTCCATTTGATAAGAATCAGGGGACAGTGGTCACTTTGTTTTATGCTTGTTTTGACCTGTTGGACAGAGTTTGGTTGTACCTAATGGAAACTGTTCTCCTTAAGTGTGCTTTGAATAGACATCATTTGAATAGACATCAGTGTCAGACTAATAAACGACCTTCTATTAAAACAGTGGTGGACTGAGAGACATTAGAGTCTCTTCACCTCAAATTAGTTGATTACGAGTCTTGTTCCAGAAATGTTATTAGGACACTAGAGCCATAATAAATCAGCCATGGGTATCTCTCATTTTCCAGTTACTGTGCACATGAGGCATGTGAGCAGTCTGTGAATTGTTGGCTTTCCCAGTGGTAAGCCAGGCTTAAAGTTTAAAACTCTAAACATTACCAGGTATTTGTTGGGTTTTTTTTGGCTTTTCCCCCCAATGATCTCATGATACTACCAGTGGTGGGAGGCTAGTGCAAGCTTCCTGAGTCATGGAAAGCCAGCGACTGCTGCTAACGCAGTGTCATTTATTACTTCAACACACCTTAAAGAGAACACTAATTGCAAGTGCTGCTATGTTAGCTAACAGACACCAACATAAAATAGCATAGTAATAGATGGGGCATTTGCCCATCCTGATAGAGTGAGGCCAAAGAGGCCTAAGTCACCTCATAAGTCTATGTAATATATGAGTGTGAAATGTAAGTGTGGCTCCACATATTGGTGCATAATGTGAAAGTTTTGTGATTCTTTCATGATGATTTATAGTTAAGAATGTAAAAATCAAACATCTTGTTTTTTCCCCCTTAGCCCGACCTGTAATAAGCACGCATGTAGAGGAAGAATTCCTAAATGGAACTCACTACCAAACCGTCTCCTGCTCAGCTTCCAATGCTAAGCCTAAAGCCCACATCCACTGGGAAATTCGTGGAGCTCCTCTGAGTGGAGATGTTTTCTCCATTGAAACAACAAGTTCGAACCATCAAAATGTCACATATAATACTACCAGTGTCCTGTCGTTCCCCATCCTCCTGAATAATGAGAGTAGGGTCACCTGTGTTGTCCAGCATCAAGCTTTGACTGAACCCAGGATGGCTGATATAACTTTACAAACGTTTGGTAAGTTTTTGTAAGCATTTCTGCATAATTCAATCATTAAAATGTAAGTAAATTAAGTAATTTAGAGATTTGATGTTAAAAGTGCAGTTCTAGAGAAAGTACTGAACTCAGACTTCTCTAAAGACACATCTAAAGGCTCCCTCATGGAGTTATGTAAATTGGTTTTGAATGTGCTGCCTGATCCATGACATTGTTTACAGTTTTGACAGTTTAGAGATTAAGCTTTGGTCTAAAGTTTATTTAATTTATGTATTTTTAAGCATATTTATGGCAAAGTGATCTATGCAAGGCACTGCAGGACAACAAAACTTCTTGTGTATACATCTAAAAGTCAGACTCCTGTAGGTTCACTAGTGGTTTTGGATAATGTGCAAAATGGCTACATTTGCATTGCAAGAGTTGCACTCCCTGATTTTTATAAGCACCACTGTAAAAATATTCAAGTCTGTGAGTTTCTCTAACGTCCACCATTTCACTCTGAGTGACTTTGTTTACGTCTTAACCATGGAGTAATGCAGAAACTGTGACGTTAAATGCTAGCTATAGTGTATGTGTGCCTTCTGCCTGTTATACCAAACTGCACACCACCACGCTCCAGGGGTTCTTTCTGTCTGCATATGTTTCCTGTCTGGTTCTAAATATTCACGTCAGCTGTCTGGCCATAAATAATCCTCACCACCCATCACCCCCCAACAGCTACTACTACTTGATATTTATCTCTGTACACCATTAGAAACCGAGATGCTAGTGGTTTCTGTAGCATATTTCATAGCACATGAAACTGTGAATATGAATGTATAGCTGTTTGGCACATATAAACAAAAGTACACTGAACAGTTTAAAAATTTGGAAATACATTATACACAATAAAATCAGCATAGAAAATATTTATGTCGTTACATCACAAAAGTAATTATGTAATTACCTCGTATGTTTTATGTACTTGGGTGGAATGTGTACACCTGTCATAAAAAATGATGTGAAATGTTTATCTCACTTTGTTGGAACCTGGTCTGAACCTTTAGATAAAAACAAGATCTTGATCAAATCATTATGTTTATTTGAACTGTGGTTTTTTAGATGTGTCTAAGATGTTTTCCCTTTCTATCAGCGGTGTAAAAATGCACTGAGGCATGATAGAAGTGATTCTAATTTATTACAACAATAAACAGTGATTTGGTTTTTGGCATATTGCTGGCATGGTCTATACATTCAACATTGACTGACTAACATGAAGCAATGCATTAGCTAACATGAAATAATGCATGTAAACATGTTTACTTAAGATTAGTTAAGCCCTGTAACGATTATTGATGCATTACTTAATGCTAGTTGGTTAATACTTCATGTAAAGTGTCACACTATATTATATTTCTTAGTAATTAGTTCTGCCAGTCACATCTCTGTAGTTGTCATTCTAAAGAAAGTCAGCATATTCATTCGTTCCCATCTGTACTACAGTTTCACCCAACATATCCATGGAAATGGTGGTGCAACAAAAGGATGGAGAACACTTTTTTCAGGTCACCTGCACAGCAACAGGAGGGAAGCCTAATCCAGACATCTCATGGATCCTGCCTCCATCTGCACAGATGCCACACAAGGAATCTGAATCAGAAGCCAATACTTACTGGTTTCCTATAGACCTTTACGAGGGGAAGAATGTCACCTGCATTTTTGGGTACCCACTTCTTCCTGGCAAATATACAAGAACAGTCACTCTGCCGACATACTGTGAGTATCAGCATGATGATCTAGACTGATGACTAACACAGACTGCGCTCTTACTTTCCACACTTTATCTTTTCTTGTTTTTTTAAGACATCACCTCTCTTCAGCTGAAAAACCATAGTTCTGAGAATGGTTTGTTGATACTGGAAGATGGGGGCAGTGATACCATTATCAGCTTGGAAGTTAAAGGGAACGTACCAAGCTATAAAATCAACTGCACTAAGTAAGAATTCCTACCCATTTTAATGAGACGTTGAATGCTGAATACGTAAATACTACTACTGCTACTATTATAACAATAACGAATCTTTATTTTTATAGCACATTTTATTTTAGTGACACAATTTCAAAGTACTTTATACAGAAAAATTCAAACTACAGGCAGAAATTATTCACAATACTCTTAATTAGGGGTACCCAATCCTAGTACTGGAGATCTACCACCCTGCAGAGTTCAGATCCAACATTACTGGCTGTATATTCAGATGCCTCTGAAGACCTGGATCATGGGTTGTTAATTTGGGTTGGAACAAAGCTCTGCAGGGTGGCAGAAATCCGGCACCAAGAATGGGCACCCCTACTTTGGACATATGCTGGCCTAAATATGTGGACCTAAAAACACCTATCAATGCTGAACTGAATAAGAAAATGACCTTTTACCATCTTATTGAGTTGAGCAGAGTAAAGTGGTCACAATGGGCTAAAAGGCATGAAGATATCATACAAAAAAAGTCAACTTCCCTTTTAAATGTAGCTACAAATCAGCAAAAAAAAGGATTGCTTAGAATAAAACTCTTTACATTAACTTACATTAAACATAAAGACATACTTGACTTCCCCCACTTGCTTTTCCTTGGACAGAAATAATAGGTCAGAGCTACATCATTGTACCAGTCATAAGCAAAATATTTCAATCAATGAAAAACTAAACAGGAAGCTGGATAAGACCAAAGCAATATGCTTTTTGTTCTTGGTAAGCTCATGGGAATGTTGGGCAAGCAGACAGTAACACGTTATGGTAATGCAATCCAGTTATGAAGCATGAATAAAGCATTATGAAGTGTTACTTATATAATGAGGCAATGTTTGTGTTCACTGGCTTCAGGAATGGAGAATCTATGCCTAAAGATGTGGATGTGATTGGAAGTAATATCCTAATAAAAGGCCCTATTGGCTTTAACCTTTCTGGCCAGTACCAATGCCTGGCTTCCTACCACAGGCACACAGCAGGTCTCGAGTTCAACATTGAAGTAAAGCAGAAAGTCTTATTACCAGGTACAAGGCACGCTTCATAGCCCCTTAAACACTATTAAAGTATGATACATTACTGTCATGCTGGCAACTCTATAACAGGTCCCTAGATGTCAGAGTTATGTAAGAGTCCTTACCTCTTATTTCTTCTTGTGTGCAGCAACCTTTCCACCAAACATAAGTGTTCATCTCTGGGAAGAAGCTGGCAACATCTACGTTGAGTGCTTGGCCTCTAATGCCTATCCCGCTGCAAATGTCTCATGGGTTCTTCCACAAGACTTTAATGCAGAAATACAGTCTAACATTTCTTCCTCCAATGGGTCGGAGACTGTCCGAAGTCTCTTATCCCTGCCTTTCTGTGTCTTCCAAGAGCTCAGACTTGAGTGTGTGGTCGATCATTTAGACTTAGATGGCCAGGAGAGGCGACCAATCATTCTTCCTGTCTGTGGTAGGTGAAATTTCAAATCACAAGGCCAGAAATTACTGTCAATTTATTATTTTACCAGCACTCACCAGGCATTTTTAAGGTAGACCTACTAAAGGTCTGTACATGTCCGAAATTGAATCCTGAAACTGCACATAATCTACGCAATCCACAATCAGAAATGCTTAATACGCTACAGGTGATCTTATAGTTTTGAATGTGCATCCATGGCATGGCTGATGTACAACTGACATTCATCTCCTACTCTTTAAACTAGAGGTCATTCCAGTTACAGCTATAGGCTACAACACTGGTAGAGAGAGAGAGAGTTTGAGATTGCACACACTCTTAGAAAGAACTGTGAGCCGGGCCCAAAACTAGTTTTTTAGGCCCTGTTGGGTTTGTGTCATCAACTGCCACAGTATGTCTACAAAGTTCACCTACACTGTAGGAGTACCTAATGAACTGGCAACTGGACAATCTTCCTAGATGGCTTTTGCTTAATGATTTTAGAAGACAAGACCATCGCTCCTAGGACTAAATGACAAGGCAGAGGAATATGGAGGATAGGGGGATGTTGGGACAGTAGAGATGGAATACACATAGGAGTTAGACAGGAAGAGGAGGAGTGTCTTCTTTCACAAAAATTGTTGTTGTTTTATAACCCTTAAAGCTAAGCGAAGATTCTAAACCCAGTATCATATTTGTAGGTAAACACCATCACTGTATTACTCAGCATTTTTGTGTTTCTCGCAGACCCCATCAATATTACTCTGCAGTCTAATACTGTGTGGGAGCATGGTATTGCATATATGGAGGTGAACTGCAGTGCAGACAACACACCTCCTGCTGCCACCATTGAATTGGATACAGATGACTGCAGACATGCCATTAATGCCACTGAGTTTAGTAATGTTGTAAGAGTGTCCGGAAGTCAGCAGGAAAATGCTGTGGGAGTTTGGAGCTCTGCGCATCTTTCTGTTCAGGCCTATGCTGGGTGCACAGTAATCTGTGTATTGAAGCAACAAGGATTGCAGAGACCCGAGCGAAAAAGCTTACGTGTCCCCTCAGTAGGTAGGTTCTATATCAATGCACTGATTCATGAAAGGGATGTAGTGTTGTTGTGGTCTATAGGTTACATTCCTCACTGTTTGCTCTGTAATAGTTACAATACACATACAACCCAAGTGTTTAAAGTCTAAAAAGTTCAACCATTAGTAATGCCACAGCCATCCTTGACTCCAGGAAAGTATAATTGGACTCTCCCTTTCTCTCCCTCAGCCTCTAGAAGATAACCAATGTGGGCATCTGTAAGCTAGCTTGGCATAATTGGTAGTTCTCCTCCAAGAGTGTTGAGGTGTTGAAGTGGTGTTTTGTGTGTCTTGAAGAAAGCATGTGCTTGTCTTTACCCTCCTACATGGCTAGCATCATGAGAATACATGGCTAGCATCATGGGGGAGACCTAACTAGTGGGTGGAATTAGTAATTGCTAAATTGGGTATAAAATCAATAAATGAAAAAAAGAAAGAAACACCCCTCAAAAAAGACAACTCCTTGTACTAAGTCTAGATGAGCAGACATGTTTGGTCTTGCACTGGAGTTATAAGGCATTGTAGGTACCATGTAATGGAAGTTTATGTATGCCTATATCATACATAAATTCTCATCCACCTGCGTCAGTTCAGGTCTAGTTGTTGAGTAATCTCAAATAGAATTGTTTCTGTTATTGTGTGACATTTTAGCATTCATAGTTTTGTCCACCTAACCACAGGAGCAAAACTATTTAAGACTGGAACTACCTGCGGTTTGAGGTTTGTGTTGCAGTTTGCACGATGCTAGTTGAAGGAACAAGTTTCCACTGGTGTACTGTACTTACATTAGTCTTATAGGCCCAGTGTAAAAAAAAAAACAAAAAACTACAAGCTACCAATAGTGTCTTGGCTAAAAGAACTACAAATGGGGCAAATTTGCATTTTTTTTTCCTGCCAGACTATCACTTTAACAGCCATAAAATAATATCTTGTTATTGACTGCATTGATGTGCCTTTTTGTAGGTCCTCCTGAAAGTCACTTGGGCGTTGGCCCATTGAAAGACTCTACACTCTGGGCTGCTGTGTGTGAATACAGGGGTGAAGGGGTTGTACCCAACATCTCGTGGGTCATTTCCGACCACAATACCACCATAATAACTGCAAGCATTCAACCTACATATGACGGCATTAAAGTCCTGGTCAATGCTACCTATGAATTTCATCTGCACCAGTGTGAGGGGAAGAACTTGACATGCTTGATTCAAAATGATTACGGGGAGGAGGAAAGGAGAACCGCAACTGTCCCAAAATACGGTATGTGCCCATGAAAAAAGTCTTAATGCCATTTGGTTTATGGTCTGCACTACGTTTATTAATTGCAATTGAACCTAATACCTAATGGAATATTTCACCACAACACTAACTATTGTTTTTAGCTGTGATTTTAATTAGTACAATAAATGTTTGTTTAACCCATCTGTGATCTCAGTGTTTAGTAGTAGCTAAATGTCAGCCAGTTTTGATGTGGTGACTGCTTTCATGTTTTTAACTCAGGAAGGCAAACTCTTCTTCCTCTGCAGTTATCTCCTCCATTGTGGTTTTAAATAAAACCATTCCACTGCGTGGGAACCATGCCCAACGTACTGCAGTGCACAGAATAGCACTGCAGAAAGCCCTTCCTGATCAGAGGATCGTTTTCAGAGTCAATGGAAACACACCAGCATATCATATCAAATGTTTCAGGTATGCTCAGCCAGCTGTACTAAGTCTTCAAGTATTCATTCCAACACAGTATTCATAAACATTTTACAGATTACCGTACCCGATATCTACCCACTTGGACACCATGGTACATAGACTCATTATCAAAAGAATAGTTGCACCTAGAAGGAATGAGCTGACAGTATTGAAGCGTAATAATTTGTCGCTAGGTTGGACATTGCGAGACATGTAAATTTACTCAAGTGTCATGCTCGGCCGCACTTGTGACATAATCAAGGATGGGCCTTATCGCTGTACTTGACTGACCCAACAGGCATGATTGCGGACATTAAGAGAGCAGCGGTGCACTCGATGAGTCGTCCTGTTAGCATCAGCACCATAGGTAGACTACATGCATGCAGACCGTTACAACAACTGCCTATAATATCACATCAACATCGCCACTGACTGCAATGGTGTCATGCCTGACTGCCATAGAGTGACTCAGAATGGCGGCAGGTCATCTTCAATGACTAGTCCCAGTTTTGTCTTGGTAGAAACAACCAATGAATCTGTGCATGGAGGGACCATGGTCAGCACTAAGATGAATGCCTTGTTGTTATGCGCCACGTGTCCAAAAGGCCCTATCAGAAAATCTGCAGGAACTATCTGAGAATATTCAAGCTACACGGGATAGATTATTGCAGGACACCATTAGGAACTTCTACAACACCATGCCAAGATGTCTGGCATGTTGGGTTAGCCAGCCCAACACCATATTGAGAGACACTCCGTATGTGCAGCTTAATAAATATTGTCCATCTCAGTCTAAATTTATCCTTTATTGTTCCTGGTAACCTTTATCTTCCTTGGCATGGAGTTGTAGAGGTTCCTAATGGTGTCCTGTAATGATTCATCCAATTCAGCTTGAATATTCCCACACAGTTACTGCAGATTTTGTGACAGAGGTGGAGTGACGCCAGGCCTTCTGGATGTGTGATGTGAGACCATGTTGCCTCTACACATTAATTTGTTGGTCGTCTTCATCAGGACAAAGGTGGGACTTGTCACTGAAGATGACCCACTGCCTTTCTGAGTCGCTCCATGACAGTCTGTCATGAAACCATTGCAGTCTTTGGAAAGGTTGACGTGGAATTAAGGGCAGTCGTTGTAATGGTCGTACTTTTTTACAGCATCACTTTAATATCCCTGCTTCTGTTTAAATGTCCTGCTTTATCTTATCTCAGGGCCGATGGGTCAGCTGCGCACACTGTTGCTGGGGCCCTGGTTTTTGCTGAGTCAGTGTCAGAGCATGATGCTGGCTTGTACACGTGCCACGCTTCTTGGTACCACCACAAGGCCACAGTCTTCTTCCAGGTGGACATACCCAGCCAGGAAACCCAAACCAGTGAGTATTGCAAGAGACACTGGCACTTTAAATAGTTAAGGTTATATCTTTTATAGTAATCTGTTTTAATATTTCCTGTATGTAGTTTGTGTGGACAGGAGAACAAGCTCCTCCGAGGCCTCATAGTCATACATACTGTATGTCTTCTGAGCTGTGCAGTGTTGATAATGGTAAAATACTGATACATTGAAGAAAATATTTTTTTTCTTCCAGGACTATTTTGTCTTAAAAGTTCCTCAAAGCGGCTGTGAAACAATATCTCAGGCCTCAGACAGCATGTTCATAATTCCTTTTTATAATAGATGTCTGTGATTTGTTTGTCTTGAAGAGTGGTTGAAATTGTCCAAGTTCATATAAAAGTGATGCACCAAAAAAAAAATCACATGCAATCATCAACTCACTACCAAGTGTAGTGCGATCAACCAAAACTTGTTTGACCTCTGAATCATCCTTAAGGCTGGATTTTGTATATGCTTTTTGCCCATTTCAACTGTTGTACAGTACGCTTTTAATCACTGTTACCTTCTATAGGCTTGTAGTTCCAGTGCCACCCCTGTATAAGTTTAGAAACTGAACATCTTGGTCGATCTATAACATTTAGAGAAAGGGAAAAACTGAGTATAATTTATCTTTTGATAAAATCTGATGAATTCTGGTTAGCTTCACTATGATGCTTTTGAGGAACTGGGCCATGTTGCACTCACCCTAGCCACCTCAAAAGATTTTTATATGTCTCACGCTGAAGTCACGTTTGCATTGTCTTTCATGTTGTTTCTTTTTTCTGTGCGCAGTTACATTTATCCTGATCTGTTTTTCCTCTGCGTCTGCAATCACCCTGTTCTTGTTCATCACAGTTTGCGTGTTCTGGTGAGTCGGTCTTTGTAGCACCTGCACAGGTAACCAACAGCTGCTTTGTTGGGCTCAAAAACATAGGTTAGACTGCAGACAAAACAGGAAGCAAGGTGGCACACCTAGACCAATAACGTGCCATGCTATTCATAAACAGGATGTGCAGTGGTTTATATAGACTAGGTACACATTGCCACATAAACCACAACTACACCATTCGTTTAGCAAAACAGTTTCTCCATTGCAGTACATTGGAAACATGCGATTTCTGCATCTGTTTAACTGTTGTCAACTGTCATACATTATGAAACTGTCATTCTTATTGAAACTAAACTGCATTTACATAATAGTTTGTCATAATGTAACAGTTTCCTGTCTTCCGTTCATTACAGCAAGCAAAGTGGAGAGAGTCGCTCATCTAACAAGGTATTTACAGTGGTAAAGTCTTTGTGTTCGCCCAATTCGCCATCATTATAGTTATCTAAGTTTAACACAGCCTCTCCCAAACCCAGTTACTTCACTGCACTGTTTGAAGTTTTCCTTGCTAAGTAAGCTCATTAATGGCTTGATCTGTAGCTAATCATCAGAGAGTACTTAAAATTCATACACAAGTAAAGGTTTTATCACTTCAGTGAATAAAAAATAAATAAATAAATAATAAAAAAATAAAAAAGCAGACTGAGAAAATCAAACCAGGTGGTGACAACAGAAATAAAAATAAATAACTAAAATGAAACTAAAGTAAAAGATTCTAATCCTCGCAAATTTGTACAAGTTGTTTGAAAACAATTATCTGAACATATAAATCCATCAAACTGTAACGCAAACTATACAGTGTGGTGAAAATATACATTTACGGCGTTTAGCTGACACTCTTATCCAAGGCAACTTACAAGGTTAATCATATTAGAGGTAGGCCAATGCAGTGTTAGGAGTCTTGCCCAAGGACTCTTATTGTTGTAGCACAGTGTAGTCAGCCAGACTGGGAATTGAACCCTAATCTTCCACATGGTGTGCTAGCTTAATGACAAGTGGTGCTATTTGTTACACCAACCACTTTCCCCCCTTAGATACTTCTGCATATTTGTCACACTAAATGGTTTTAGTTCCTCACACAAATATGAAATATAATAGGGCATGAGAAAAACACAAAAAAGCTCAGTAGTTCTTTTCTGGCACTGCGACTGTTAACATGAAAATGGTCATAAAGTATGTTAAAAACTAAAATCTTGAGGCCTAAATTAAGGCCTGTCTGTAGTTTCATCAGTTGTAATGGTATGTCATATAGTCAGAATCTATATAATCAAAATATGTGCATAAAAACTCCCACAATTCATTTCTTTAATAAAAGAGCACCTTAAGTGGCCCTTTGTGAAAACAAATTACCCTCTTAGTTATGCAGTTATAATATTTAGCTGACGCTCTTATCCAGAGCGACAGGTAGGCCAATGTAGTGTTAGGAGTCTTGCCCAAGGACTCTTACTGGTGTAGCACAGCATAGTCAACTCCATACTGGGAATCAAACCCCAATCTCCCACATGGACTAGCAGCTCACTGCCAGGTAGCGTAGTTATCCACAGAGCCACAAAATCAACACTTTAATCAATTAACCACTTAATTGCATAAATCTTAATTAAGACCATTACTGGGACCATATTTCTGCTACTAAAATAGAGTTACATGTTTCAGTTTTTCCAGTTTTAAATATTTTTCTTATACTTTACTTCCATATTCACCCACTGTCTAAAACACCTACCTCCTAATAAGTCCCAATGAGCCCAGTGACAGGACAGCTCGTCCACTCTGTGGCTTCTCTTACAATGACATCAGTTCTGATACTGAAAGTAATGTAGAACGAGTTGGTAGACCTAGTCCTCCTTCACAAGCTAGACTGGAGTAGGAAGTTTCCAAATGGTAGGTTTTCACTGTTTCAGTTCTCTGGACGTTATGTGAGGACATGCCAAGCTTGCTGTTAGATGATGATGTCACCTTGTAGCCAAGAGAAAGCTTAAAACCCAGTGAGACATTTCACACACTTAAAAAATCCTCTGGCATATATTTTGGGCTTTATAAGTTTGCAAACAGTTTACATGCACAAAAACTCCATAGCTCACTAAAGAAAAGAGAAAAACCAAAAAAGCATAATAACACCACTTTTACACAAGACAAATCCAGGCTTGATCTTGTGCCAACCCTGCAGAATTTATACATCACCTAAATACAACCTGTCCAGCAACATGAAGCAGCTTCAGTGGAAACCAGTGAAAGTTACCACCATCATTTTTAATGTTTATTTATAAAGTTCTTATGGTGGAATGCTGTGCTGACTTTATGCTAGATACACTGAGAACCCTGTGTTCTACTGTTCTACTTTTCACTCATAAGCCCACAGAAGATGATTCCAAAAGGCTGGAGAAGAGGGTTTTTGAGCCATTTCTTGTTTTGCACACAGAGGAATTGTCTTGCACATTTAATTCATCTGTACAGTCAAAAAGGGGCCAGTGAGCACACTTGTACGGAGCGGTGGGCAGGCCTATCCACAGCACCTGGGGAGCTATTGGGGGTTAAGTGACTTGCTCAAGGACACTTCAGTCATTACTGTCAGCTCAGGGAATCGACCCAGTGGCCCTCTGGTCACAAGGCTGGTTTCCTGACCTCCAGTCCATGACCGCCCCCATGGATACTATGTTTTGCCTAATCTTTTTGTAATAGTGGAATCATGAACACTAGTCCTATCGGAGGCACGCAAGACCTGCAGTTCTTTAGATATTTGTCTGGGTTCCTTTGTGACTCCCTAATTGTTATTCTTTTGGAGGAATTCTGGGAAGATTCACCACTGTACCATTTTCTCCATTTGGTAGTTAAAGTCATTTGCAGGTTTCTCCACTAGAGGGCTCACTCTGGTGAGTTTTAAGAATGGTTAGATCCACACAGCTGACGGTAATTAGGCCTGGGTGTTTCTAGTTGAATTGATCCTAATTATCAGCTAAGTATGGCTTATTTATTGAGAGGAAGAAACTGGTTTTTTTTCTTCAATAAAGGAAGATGTGTTTCCTTTGTGTCTACTTAGATTGTCATCAAATTATATTCAGTTAAGTTTGAAGACCTGAAGCAATTTATTGCAACAAATTGGAAATACAAAAGAAATCAGAAAGGGAGTATTACTTTTTCACAGCTTTTTCACAGAGTAGTTATTTTCTGACACTGTGACACATACTGTTATACTGTTATTATAACTGTGGTGACAATCATCTTGAAACCTAAATTAAGGCCTGCCTATAGTTTTGTCCCTTGTAATGGTATGTTATATAGTCAAAATATATATAATCAAGCAGCGTGAGATTGCATACAAACTCAGAAGGGGTTTAAGGTAGGAGTGTGATTTTAGGTGTGTAGTTTGCACAACTTCAATGTTGACTATTACATTTTTTTTTACTGAAAAAGTACAGAATTTTGAATTGCTGTCATTTCTGCATGAACAAAATATTACATTAACATATCATGCCTCTGTCTCTGGCACTCTGGAGAGAGCCAAAAGAAAGGCTTAAACTTATTTGTTTACAGCCACTGGATGCTCTGCAACAGGAGAGACATCTTGTGGTCATTTGCTGCTACTACAACAGATTGAGTGGAGTTATTAGAACACACTGTATTCTCTGTGCATTTATTTGTTTGTTTATTTGCATGTTCGTCTCCACTGAACAAGGAACCCCCAGCTAAGGAACTATTTTTGGAGAGCTAACTGAAGTTAATTGAAGATTTTAATACATTCATACATTTTTAATACATGTGTTTGTATCAGTGCAATTAGTTTAGACCATTATAGCAGTTTTGATAGACATTTTTGTTCATCTTACACATTGAAAATGTCCAAACTTGAAAGGAATGCACAGTTAAATGTAAACTATAACTGCCAATACAATATTGTGTTGTATTTTATTATGTGGAGATAATAATTGATAACATTTGGGTCAAGGGGAAAACTGAACTGTCCCTCATAGTGCATTAAGTAACTGTAACTCTGCTAACAATATGACTTGGGGGCAAGGAAAACATGAAACAGTGCAGTTCAAATGGTACCTCCATGATGGGACTTTTTGTGTTGTAACCACAGCTCATGTTTTGTCTAAGCAGGTCAGGAGAGAGAGAGAGTCACTGGCTGGCCTCATGCAGACCCCTTGCTCACCAGAGATCAGCAAGCCAGCGCTGCCTGCAGGAAAAGGCCCAGAGTACGCTGAGCTGGTGCGTTACTCCATTGTGATTGACGTGAAAAGCACTGTTTGAGCACGGGGATTCAAGGGTGTTCGGTATCTTGTTTGGTGCATTGAAAGAAATTTGAACAGCAGTCAGCCCCTTTCAGGTTGTCACACAGTTTAACAATACATTTTGCTTACATTTTTGTTCATGTACACATTCATATTCTCTTCACTGTTCTGATAAACTTGCACCTCTATTAGTGTAAAAATGCAGTAAGTGCTTGACTGTTATTACTACTAATGATAAATGGGGTGCTCCCAGGGGAAACAGGCCCTGAATACGTTGAGCTGGTGTGCTACTCTATAGTGATCAAGATGACAAGCTCTGTATGAGCACAGGGCTCCATGAGCTTAGATGGTCAGTATCCAGTTTGATACACTGAATGGAATAGCAGCAGGCAACCATTAAGTTGCTAGGAAGGTAAGGTATTTTATCATCAGCTTGAAAAAAGCAAATTTCTGTTTTTATACACTTTTAAATAATTTGCAACGTTTTGCTTTAATCTGAGTTCATCAAGTGGTTGACTTTGTTGGTACTAATCATATGTGACTCATTACAAGGAGGTGCTGCGGGAAAGAAAGGGCCTTGAAAATGTCAGGCTGGTGTGGTACTCCGTAGTGTTTGATGTAAAAAGCATTGTGTTAGCACAGGACTCCACAATGTCAGATGGTCGATATGTGACTAAGCATGTTTAAATGGGATGTGTAGCAGTAGGCCATAATCGACTTGCTTTATATGAATGTGAAAGCATTACAAATATCCTCAACTTGAACTTGTTTATCATTTCTAGTTTTAGATACTTTCATATTCTCTTTCTTTCATTTTTAAGGTTTTGATAAACCTGCACAAAAACATTTGCTGTTAAAGGATTTGGTCAGTGAGATCTTTGTTTTTATGGAACTTGTGTCATATTTGTCCATTTGTTATGCGTATGTGCATTAATTCATTAAAAGGCATTAAAGATTTCTATGCTTGTTGTCCATTACACTGCACACAGATTTAGGCACCCCTGATATTTTTCATTAGTATAATAAACAAAAATATGCATAAAATTTGTTATCCAAATCTTCAGGAGCAAACACAAAACACAGTTCTGCACACAGATGCCTATACCGATGTAAAACCAACAAGTCAGCTTTTTCTTGGTATTTGTAATGACTGAGAACTTGAGTGAGGCTACATGTGGCTTTGGATATGGATATGGATCAATACAACAGAGTGTTATGAGTACACAGGAATGCAGCCACGGTCCAGGCAAATCCAGGTGAGTGTGATAATAAGTGGGCGGAGCCAGGTTGAAGCTGGAGTGAGCCAGTGAGCACACGTGACACAAGCAAAGATGGGCCTTACCACAAACCACAGCCACAATTGCAGACATTGAGCGAGCGGTGATGTCCTCCATGAGTCATCCTGTGAGTTGCAGCACCATTGCGGAAAGCTGCACAATGCAGGACTACATGCATGCAGAACTTTACAACTGCCCTTAACACTTTGTCAGCTTCACCAAAGACTGCAATGGTGTCGTGCCAGGCTGACCTGGAGTGACTTAGAATGGCAGCGGGTCATCTTCAGTGACCAGTTCCACTTTCGTCTTGGCAGAGACAACCAAATAGTCTGTTTGTGGAGACACCATGGTCAGCGCCAAGATAAACGGTTTGTTGTCACATGTCCAGAAGGCCTGGTGTCATTCCACCTCCACCCCTACCACAAAATCTGCAGGAACTGTGTGGGAATATTCAAGCTGCATTTGGATGGATTATCGCAGAACACCATTAGGAACCTCTACAGCACCATGCCAAGACATGCGTATGTTACGTACGTGTAGCTCAGTAAATATTGCCCATATCAGTCTGAATTTTTCATCATTTATTCTTCCTGGTAACCTTTATCTTCCTATAGCACTAAAGCATTGCACACACTTATTTCTGGGTGCAAAAAACATTTTTGATGGTGAGTGTGCATACATACACCATTCTTGATATTTGCATTACTGGTTTGTCACAAAGTGTCTATCTCTTTGTTATTGTTGTAATGGGCAGTTTAACCATATCAATCAGAGGCTCCTCCCCTCACACCTCAAATGTTTTTTCACTATATAGGGTCACCAAACTAAGCTTTGCCACAAGCCAGTCCAGGAAATCTCTGCCCAGGTCAACTGTAAGTGCTATGCAGCAAAGAGTGCACTGACAATTTAAGCCATGAAACAGTAGACGACTCAAACTTACAACATGGTGGCTTCATAGAAAAAGTTTTCCATGGCCAAGCAACTGCACGCAAGCCAAAGAACACCACATGATATGCCTGGATGGGTGACGGGAATGGTATAAAGCAAGGCACCACTGGACACTGGAGCAGTGGAAACATGTTCTCTAGAATGATCATGCTCCACTGTCCATTAATATGATAAACGAATTTGGTGGAGAACAATCAATCAATCAATCAATCAATATTTATTTATATAGCGCTTTTTACAACCAACGTTGTCTCAAAGCAGCTTCACAAAAAGTCAATTTGTCATACAAAGAAAAGAACCACAAGGTTAATGTACAGACATGTGAGGGTGGAAAAACCGGGTCCGAGCCCCCCTTGAGCAAGCCAGAGGCAACAGCCAGTGGCGAGAAAAAAACTCCCTATGGGTAAGGAAGAAACCTCGAGAGGGACCAGGCTCAAGGGCGGAAAACCCAACCTCCTCAGGTCAACCCGGATGAGAAGGAGAGAGACAGACAGAATTAACATAGAGGAACATCTAATAGATCCAGTCTGATTAGATCCAGTGTCTGATGTAGTCCCCAGGAAGCAGTAACTGTGAGTTGGAGTCGACCATAAGAAAGCATGGCCAGACGCTGGTCAGTGTTAAGGTTGTGGTCATGCGGGTGATGAAACAACAGGACAGGAGACACACAAGTGGCGCTGATGAGCTTCATGGTGCCTCTATCCACTCGGGGGGTTCTGATGTGATCAACGTCAATCCAGTGCTTTACCACAGAAGAAGAAAGAAAGAGAGGAAGAAGGATAGAGATAGGGGAAGGGTAAGAGAGAAAAGAGATGGAGGACAGACACTGATTAGGAGAAATTTAGGATTAAGAGGTAGGTATTGTAATTTGTTGAATTGAGAGTGTGTAGTCCTGGAGAGTCCTGTAGGAGGATTCCTCATGCGCTGGTAGCCCCTCAGTGTGATCCGTCAGGAATGATCCGCTTCATAGAGGAGACAGACAAGAGGGAGAAGTTTGGGTATTGGTCCATTTAATGGAGAAATGTAAATTTAAGCAGCGGTTAAACAACGACTGAAATATTAGCTAAATGCTTTGTATCACACAAACAAAAGTAAAAGTAAGTGAGTCACTACCCTAGTTTTAAATGTAGAGAGTGTGTCTGATTCCCGACGGATAAAGGGGAGAAGATTTCCATAGTTTACCGGGCGCTGCGCAACAGAAAAGGCTCGACCGACATGCTGTGGATTCTCTTTATCATAACCTTTTTCCGAACCTAGGTACTCCGTCAGCGCAGGGACCGCTATTTTGTTGAGCGGAGCGCCGCACACGCGTTGGTTCGTATGAGTGATAGTAGTTCACTGAGATAACTGCGGGGGCCAGACCGGTCATTGATTTGTATGATAAGGAGTAGAATCTTGTAGTCCACACGAAATTTAACCAGGTAGCCAGTTGGTAGCGAGGACAGTATCAGGGAAATGTGATCGAATTTTTTTAGTTCTAGTAAGGACTCTAGCAGCTGCAAACGTTCTGGACGAGCTGGAGCTTATGTAGAGCCTTATTTGTGCAACGGCTAAACGGGTGTTGCAATAACCAGCCTAGAAGTTAGTGAAGGCATGGACCAAGCCTTTTCCCGGGCGTCTTTAAGGGATAGCGGATAAATTGCGCAATTTAGCGATATTCACGTAGGTTGCGAAGAATGCCGTCCTAACCTATGTTACTGATCATGTGCATCGAACCCCCCCAGACAACAGCTGTATCGAAGATAACGCCTAGGATTTCTCACGAGTTGAGCTAGGAGTAATAGTGTGGCCATCTATATTCATGACAAATCGGTGAGAGTTTAGTTCTCTCTGCAGTTAGGGCGAGTTAGTAGCCAGGACCTCAGTCACTTTGCTTTTGGATTTAAGATGAAGGAAAATTCTTGGTTCGGCCCATCCAGTTTCTGATATTAGGTAATAGCAATCTTCTAGTTTATTTTAGATTTAAAGCCTCAAATTGGGTTTGGCCGATATATATAAATTGTGTGTCGTCAGCGTAAACAGTGCAAAGCCTGATGTCAGAAACTACCGGATTATGTTACCCAACCGAGGCTGCATGTAAAAGGGAAAAAAAAGAAGTGGCCCGAGCACTGACCATTGAGGGACACCATATATCTTTTACTAGGGGTCAGGTACTACCTAGAGTGCTTATTGTTAAGACTAATAAACTGATAGCGGGTCAGGGTCAGATATGATCGTGAACACCAGGACTTAAGCCTGTCCTTAACAGCAAATCTGAATGTTCAAGTCTGTCAAAGGAGGATCGTGTGGTCAATGGTGTCGAATGCCAGCACTTGAGATCAGTAAAAGAACTAATATAGATACCTGACCCATTATCAAGAGGACATCAAAGGAGATCATACTATCACTACTCTAGTTAAAGCTGTTTCAGTACTGGTGGTGGGGTCCATAAAGCCAGACTGAAACAACACCTCATATGAAGAGAGTTCTCATGTAGGTGGGAGCAACAAGTTGTTGCGATATACTTTTTCTAAGATCTTTGCATAAAAAAGGGAGATTGGAAATTGGTCTATAGTTAGTGAGCTCATTGGGATCGAGCTCAGAGTTTTCTTAAGGGGGGGCGAGGGGGCGGTTTAACTACAGCGAGTTTTAACGATCTCGGTAAATGTCCAAGACTAAGGGACGAGTTAATGATAGAGAGCAGAGGCTTCACCACGATGCAATGCTAAGAGAAAAGTGGGGGGGTAGATAATAGTCTGGGGCTGTTTTTGCCCCCTTACTTCCAGTAAAGTATAGTGATAATGCTACAACACACAAAACCATTTCAAACAATCAGATGCTCCCAGCTTTGATGATCAGTAATAGTTTAGAGTGATGAATAGACGCTTCCACATTTGCAGCTGTCTTCCTGCTATACTGAGAGGTAAGCGTATATGTATTGTAGAGAGATTATACACATGTGTGCTGGTTTGAATAAAACACACCGTTAACTCCTCATGATTCTAGTATGACAATAAATTTAGTACACCTCTGCAGTTAGGGAGTGGGGAAATCTGGTTCGCTCCTGGAAGGCTGAACCGCTCTAACAGAGTATGGTGAGTTTCCTGTGTACAAGCATACCTGTTTAAAATCATGCCCCCCGTGCTGTCAGTAAAGTCTCACTGCTGGCAAACTTTTTTGAGTAACCCTTGTGTTGAGGGTACCAACTAACAAAACTCCTCCATGACATCTCATGACGTCATATTAACTTTTGTGTCAGCCCTGCGTGTCTCCACGCTTATAGGTTGATATTTGAATTTTTCAGAAGCACAAAAGTAAAATGCAAATACGAATCAAGAAATTCCATCTATATCTGTATACGTGTATTACATCAACCTAAAACCGCTCTTTCTGGTGTTCTACACATCATACAACCACATGGAGTTACACTTTCTAAAAAATGAAATGCTGCTTTTAGTGACCACAGATGAAACAAAACCCTGATGCATGCAACCTTGTAATGCAGTACTGTATGTTTGTGTATGTGTGTATGTTGAATGGGTATTACATGTTCGTCCCCTTTATGTTAGTATGGCAAATTAGTTTTTAAAAATAATGCTGTCAGCGCTATTTTTTCTTCCACATGTTTCTTATAGGTTAGATTTTTTTGCATAAAGTTTTGATATGAATGGTTGGTATTTATAATTCCTGATTTGCTCATAAAGGATTTATTTGTAGAAGTTATTTTGGATTCCTAGTAATTTTCTGTTGGGCAAATGTATTTATTTATTTATTTATTTTTGGCATGTTTATACATTAGTTTTCTCTTTTAAATGTATATAAAAGGCAAACTGCAAAATCATTATTCTAATAAGTAAATTTAGGAATGCTAGAATATCCCTTCTTTTGTTTTTGTTTTTTTTTCTAGTGATTTGTTTATAGTGTTGTGCTGTTGCTGTCCGTCTCCATCACTGCAGCTTATCTTAGTGTTTATCTTTAAGCACAGTACTGTTGTTAATTCTGTGATTTAAATTCCATAAAAAAGAGAGACTCGATGTGGGCGGGGCGTCAGAGACTTCAGAGCATCAACGGGCCAAATACGTCACAAAGAGGAGTTCTACCTGACGCACTGACGCATTAAAAAGGGAGATGTGGGCGGGGAGTCAGAGACCTCAGAGCATCAACGGGCCAAATACGTCACAAAGAGGAGTTCTACCTGACGCACTGAATCAGCATTAAAAAAGGGAGACGATGTGGCGGGGGAGTCAGAGACCTCAGAGCATCAACGGAGTCACATTCGCTACAAAGAGGACTTATACCTGACGCACAGTTCCAGGTTCTGCATAACAGAGCAGGGGTTTTATCATCATTGTGGGCGCCTCCGAAAGGTAAGCGTGGTGTTTTGGGTTCTCGGCGGCTGTAGACTGGGGAAACGTCCTCAAGTGAAAGCCGTCCCAGTAGTTGTTTATTGTAACACTTAAACCGAATCATTTCAACTGTTCGAGCAAAAAGAATCATTCTCCTCTCCGATCCGATTCGAAAACTTTGAGTCCCGCGTTTCGAACGTCTAACGCCATGTGGGCGAATGCTATACGCGCCAGATCAGCATTACATACACATGATGTGTGTACAGCGAGGCCTCGTAGGATTAAATGGAGGAGGAAAAATTATCCGATAGTTGTTTCTAAGTTTAGATTCACGTTATGAGCTACTGTAAAATACTCCATACAGTCACACACATCACCAATAACAACAATTGAATTAGGCATTAATAGCTGTTGTGCTGCTCACGTGGACCATGGAGTAGCTACATGGATGGATATAGTAATGCTGTCTGAATGCTGTTAAATTCACTACAACATACAGAACATGTTATTTAAATGTTAAGCTTAAATTCTTTTTCTCTCTCTCTCTCTCTCTCTCTCTCTCTCTCTCTCTCTCTCTCTCTTTCAGAGACACATTTGAGGAAACGCCAGGAGATGGAGTGGTTTTCCAAAATCACCCCCTTCTTTTTTAAGGGCCAAATGCTGGAGAGACAGAGAGTGGAACAGCAGCTCCGTCAGATTCAGAGAGAGCAGAGAGAAACAGAGTGGGAGCTAGAGGTGATGAAGAGAGAGATGGGGAGAATGAAAAGGGAAAAGAGAATACTGGAAAAGAGGAGGCTAAGAGAGATAGAAAGACAGAAGGAGAAAGAGGATAGAGAAAGGGCTCAGTGGAAGAAGAGGACAGAACAGGAGAGAGTTAACATGGAGGAGAGGCAGGAGCTTGAGATGCTTCGAGAACTAGACAGACAAACTGCCGGCTCAGCAAGCTGAGAGAGAGGGAGACTAAACGAATGGAGGAGAGATCCGAAGAACACAGAAGAGATCCAGAGATTCCAGAAAGAAGTGGAAGAGTGGAACAGGAGCTGGAGACTTTGAGAAAGAAAACTGGTTTGGAGAAATGAAGTTAAGCAAAGCAGATGTGGAGAGGGAAAAGCTTGATCCTCCTCAAGCGCAAATCCAGGACAGATAGAAAAATGAAGATTTGAAATGGAGAAAGAGAGACGAGATCTCTGAAAACATCGCCTGGAGAAAAAGAAAAGCAAACAGGACGAAAAAAGAGATGGAAAAAAAATGAAGAAAGAAAGAAAGAAGAACTTGAAAAGGAAACAAGAAGAAAGAATTGAGGAGCTGCAGCAGGTGTGCAAAAAAGATTGAGGCACAGATGGAGGTGGGGAGAAAAAAGCAGGCACAAGAGACCAGAAACTGGCATTTTAGAGAAATGGAGAGAAAAAGAGAAGATGAAAGACAGAAGATGGAGAGACAAAAAAATATATGGAAAAGTGAGTTCCAGAAAAAAAGCTGAAAGATAGAGAAATGGAGAAAGAGAAAAACAGAAATGGGCTATATAGGATTAGCAGGTGAAAAGACAGAGGAGGTGGCCGAAGAACGACGAAGATGAGAAGAGATGGAAAATAGGATGAAGGACTTGAATGCAAATTAGCTGTAAAGAGAACAGAGAAACTGGAGAGAAACTGATGAAAAAGAAAGCTGAAGAGTTGGAATTGGAAATATCTGCTCAATGGAGAGAAGAAGACAGAGGATTGAAATAAGTTGCTGATAAAGTGAAAAGTCCAGGAAAAACAGAAAGACAGATCTTTGCAGAAGAGAGAAAGCACTAAGACAAAGAAAAGAAAGCAAAAGAAAGAAAGAGAAGGAAGAGCAGCACAGTTAATGAAAGCAGAAGGAAATGAAACTGCCAGAATGTTTTCAAATTCTGGCGGCAGGAGGAAAATCTAAAGGATGAAGAGGAGGAAGAGAAAGAAACAGAGTGGAAAAGACGAAGATGGGCAAGCCAGACGTGGAAGTAAAGCAAAGAAGCTTCTTTAAGTAAAGAGAAGTAGAAAAAGGATTGAGCAGGCACATGGAAAAAACAACAGTTTGAAGAAAAGTAAGAAGGAAATGAAGGAAGAGCTGGAAGACAGAAAAAAAATGAGATGGAGAGAGGAGAGAGAGACATGGTGGTAGAAAAGATTAAAGAGAAGGAAGAACATCTGAGAGATCTGGCAGATGTGAAAAGAAGAGATAGAAGATATTGAAGGAAGAAAGAAATAATACAGCTTAATTCAGAGAGGACCAACAGAAAGAAGGAGTTTCCCCAGGAAACTGTCCAATCAGAGAGAGGAGGACCCTCAGAAAGAGTGGAGAGACGTTCAGCCTGGAGATCCAGAAAATATAGGCAGGCGAGGGGAGGAACACATGGGCCGAGAGAAGCATCGGAAAAGGGAGATGCTGAAAAAAATTGTTTTGCTCCCCCGGAGTGAACTTCTCCGATCCGACAGAAGAGGAAACTCGGCGCAGGGCTTGAGGCAGTTCTTTGGAGGCAGAGGAAGAAAGCAGAGCCAGAGCCTCAGTGATGGTAAAACGAGGAAGAAAAGCACTGACCTGGAGAAACAAGCAAGAAAGCTCCAGCAAATGAGCTGGCCACTTTCCCCCAAATGGGAGGTTATGACCAGCTTAATCAGTGTGAAAGCCCCTCCATCCATGTCCAGACCCTTGCAGATTGGAAAACCAAAGACTCCTCCCTCTCCAGTTTGATCGCTCCCCACCTCCCTCTACAGATAACAGTGCGGAGGAGACGAGAAAAGCAGCACTGGCCCTGAAGAAGGCAACCCAGAGCCGCAGGCTGAGCCACAAGAACAGACTCAGTCCTACGCCGATGGCTCAAAGGACAAACTCAGCACAAATGTGGAAAACCAACACAGGAGTTTGTGCTTCAGCCGCATCCAATGGGTCCTGAGGTCAAGTGCTCCATTTTGAGTCGGGACAGGAGTAAGCGAGCACGGACCCTCCTTCTACTATCTGCGCAGGAGAAGAGGAAAGACTGGCAACAAAGGTTGGAGTGGTCATGAAGAGATAAACACAGTATACACAAAACTGCTTTAAACTGGTTTAGGGACCGTAACTGATGTATGAGTGTCGGATTCAGTAAGACATATCCAGATGGAGGTCTTTATGTGGATGATAATCAGAACTAATTACCAGTTAAGCCAGCTCATTTCCCACTAGAATTAAAACTTCACCTGTAAACACTGAAAACACCTGTAAATTCATTTTAGAAGGTGTAATGAATGTAGGAATGGTGGTTTATTTTACAGTGTAATAGCCACTTCACATCATAGGCCACATCAGACATAAAACATAGTAAATATTTACATTGTTTTTAATCAGATGTTTGTACTGGTTGCTTGTAAGTGTGCACTGCTGACTGTGTTACACACAACAGCTCCAATTAATCTGCTGCAATTTAAAAGCTGCCAAACTAATAAAAATTATTAAAAACCTCTTCATTCTAATAAATTGCCATTCTCCCATGTATTGGTTTATGACCTCCCTGCGATATATAGTGCTGTTACCTCTACTCTGCTTTTCACCTCTGGAATGGTCCCAGTGTAGTTTCTAACTATACATGTATTTTTTTCTCATGAAGTTGCTGTTGAGTCGCAAGGAAGATGGACAACGAAGACATATCTACCGGACGTGATCACAGTGATGGCCAGGAGACTGTGTGGTGTACCTTGAGGTGGCGTGTCCGGTCACTTTTGGCCAAAATCCAGACTAGCTATGAGGCCGACGGTTGAAGGGATGGCCAATATGGGATTTGTTTAGCTTGCTGTGGCAGTATGCTTTAGCTTTGTGGTGCTCTCTGTTTCATATCAGTTTATGTTTAGGCTTTTTGATCCAAACAATGTGTCCAGACTAATGCAGGTGTATATTTTAGGCCCGCTTACATCTAGGGTGATTTAAATATCATGGAAGACAACATGGCAGTCACATGAATGTAGCTGTATGTAAACTCCAGTATAGTGTAGTCTTTGTATTATGTTAGCCCATACTCTCAAAGGTACTTTCAACCTCCCGGTCAGTAAGGATCATCCTTTTTTTTTGTGTCTTACTGTAGATCTAATCGGAATGCAGACTGTTTTCATGCTGTATGACAATGGCAGCAGACCCTGATATGGAGTACTGAGCTTTCCTGTCCTGGAGAACTACCGCTGTCGCAGGAGGAGCTTTGCAGCCATTTGCTATGTAGAGCATATCGCCTACACACGACACACAAACACACACACACAAAAGGACAGTCTGTACTGGGTGCCTGCTCAGTTTACCTACAGATGACTGAAACATCATGTTGTATGTTTTCCCTGCATGGAGGTGACCAAATATGCTGGGATTTAAACATATCACGGACTGATGTCCTATCGCTATCATCTTTTTAGACCACGGACTGGAAAGCGGGAGTCCTAGTATTACGCTCACTCTACTGAAGTACGTTCTATAGCTCTCGACACCGAGCACGCGTTAATCTCTCACAAGCCCTCTCCTCTCTCATATTATAAGCTACTTCTTATTTCAGCTGAGTTGTTTTGATAACTGATCGTTTAAAACCAAAACAATTTTTTGGAATGGATTTTTTATTTTTTTTTTCTGATTACATGTCGTTAACTTGGTAACTCATTACACTGCTGGGAATGTAATATTTTATTGTGACTGAAACATGACACCTAGCTCAAAGTTTTCTCTATCCTTTCTATTGATGGGCAGGGTAAAGGGAATAGATAAACTGCCCCAACAACAAATGTATTAAATAAAAAGACTTAATTTCGTAACTACACTCTCATTTATACAACCTATAAATCTCACCCACTAGCTTAAAGCTTATCTCAGATAAACAAATGGTCAATGTATAGTCAAATAGAACATTCAAGTAAGCTGCAGCCTTACTACAGACAAATTAAACGGGGGATTTTATAATTATATGTCTAATATTATGTATTGAACATTGAATACTTTATCAATCAATCATGAAAAACCATTTGTTTAATCACTACTGTTTAATGAAACCAATGAACCACAGGAGTCACTTCACAATGGGTTTTAAAGAGCTTTATAAACGGCACAATACACTTCTATTGTATTATGAAGCTGATTAGATATTGAATTATATATAAGCAAAATGATTAATTCTAATAAATGTGTATTATCTTTAATAGAAGTGTTTAAAAAAAGAGACACTCCATAATAACACAGGGGACTTTATTGAACGAACACCAAACGTCCAGATTGCAAACCATAGAGACCAGAAATGCCTAGAGCTAATTTCATGGAAAGGAGTCCACAAAACGTCATGATGGAAAGAAAACTTATCAGCCATCTGTACCTAACAAATCTGTAAGTTCACCAGCAGTCACTCTCCGCATATATTATCTTCAAGGATGCTATTCCTCTGATTCTGTCGTTCCTGTCCTCTCCATCTTTCTTTCTCTCACAAATGTCTTAGCTTTCCTCTACCCACTGTGTAGCTGTTCTTTCTGTTTTTGTGGTATCCTTTTTTCTCATGTTGAATTTCTTTTACCTTCTTGCGTTTCCACAGCAAACCAGACTGTGATGTTGTTTGTCGCACAGGAGAAGATAGCTTTACATTTGGACCTACCCGCTTCCCTTTGTGCGCACTACAAAGCACCTTGCTTATCCGCCATGTCCACTCCTTTCTTTAAGACTATCAGAGGACTCAACGTTACTGACCACCTTAACGGACATGTTGCTGTGTTTGCCCATTGCCTCACTCTCCCTCTGATCGCAGCGCTTTGTGTTAAGATTCAGCCGTGTAAACTCTAAATAAAAAAATAAAACTGCGCCAACACCATGTGTCAGAATCATTCGGGTTGTCAATCCGCATCGTGGGATGATGTGAGGTCAACCAAAACAATATGTGTAGATGCCACTTCACACACAAAAACATTGCACTAATAAAGCCACAGTAAATGACCTTGCTCTCAAAGAACTCCAGATGCTAATGTTCTTGTCAATAGCTCTGTAGCTTATGTAATTCTGTAATAGCAGCCACACGCAGGATGTGGAAGGAATATTAAAACAGTCAGCAGGTTTTTATCTTAAACCAAAAAGCATTTGCACACCGCCGACACAGGGGACTGTTTCTTTAGCGGTAGATCCTCTGAAAGCTAAACCCCAGGCCTGGTAGATGGAGGAGGTGGAAAAACTTGTGAAACTTTTTTTTAGTAATTGAGAATGATTTTAAAAATGAGTGGTTTTGTCCACATTCTGGTCTAGTCCCGCCCATTTTTCTCTGTTTTCTGGCCCGTCGCGTCTGTCTTTGTAGCTCCGTCCTTTCGTGGGTTCGGTACCACATAGATAGATGGATGGATGGAGTGAGGGATGGTTGGATGGAGGCACTAGATAGATAGATTGGCATAGATACTTATTGCTCCTAGAGGGAAATTCAAGGCGACTCCATGTAGCAGTATATACAAACTAGTCAGAAGTAACAACAGGAGGCACAAAGACGAGTGTGTACAGATAGAGACAGAGATACTAAATATAAAAGTATGAAAGTATAAAAAGTAGAGTCCTTAGGGTCTGGTCTGGTTAAAGTATTTACATTATTTGCTGAACAAATAAGAAGATGGCTGTTGTCAGCCATTACAGACAGTGCAAGCCACAGCTTCTGTTTGTTTTGTGTTTATAGCATCCTTTGCTCCACCACCATTAAGTCATGCCCTACACCTGTTTAAATTTTGTGTCACGTCGAGTCGAGTCGGCTCGAGTCATAAATTTAAATGACTTGAGACTTTCAACTACCACTGACAACTACCTCGACTTGACTTGTGTATTCATGACTTGAGAGACTTGAGGCACGTGATTCCACAATTAATTGTATCAAATCAAAATGAATACTGACGTTTAAGAATATAGGGGATGGTTTAGGATTTTTTAAAAACAATATTCCAACTCTCCATCGAGTCATCCGGTTAGTTGCAGCACCAATGAGCAGAAAGCTGCAGTTGCACGACTACATGAACCATTATACACTTGTCAGCTTCACCAAAATCTGCAATGGTGTCCGGCCAGACTGTGCCCTGGGATTAACTTAGGATTGGCAGCGGGTCATCTTCAGTTGTTCCGTTTTTCTTGATGATGAGGGTAATACATACACCATTCTTGATATTTGCATTATGGTTTGTCACAAAGTGTCTATTCTGTGTATGTTGTAAGGGCAGTTTAACCAATATAAATCATGAGGCTCCTCCCCTCACACCTCAAATGTTTTTTTTATATATAGGGTCAACCAATAATAAACTCTGCTGTCTATTAAGGCCCTCACACCGTTGCAAACAACCCCAGACGGAAGCAAAACCAAACTCAGTGAATGGCCAACTATCTCAGATATAAACATGCAAGAAAGCTGTGTATTTTAGGGACAAGTGAATAAAAAAATATGAGCAGGGCTTGTTCAAAGCTGCCTGGCTTCTATGGTTAGCAACAAGACATGTAGCAGAGGTGTCCGGACATGTTAAAAACCAAAAACCATAGAGTGGGATTTTACTTTTCAGACCTGAATGAACATAAAAAGGATGGCCATCTAGATTTGATCATTATCGAAAGCCTTGCTGAGAAGACTATCGGGGCTATAGTCAACGGTTTTATTGAATGCGTTCATGGTGTAGACTGGGTAGCAGGTTGGCTCCTTAAATGTTGCCAGGAGGGAGGTATAAAGCGTTTAGATATAGTTCTGTTGGGTAGTACTGTACATACCTACAAATTACATTATTGCCCGTTACTATGTGCTGGCCAATGCATGGTTTTGTGGTTAGCTTAATGCCTGTGGTGTATTCTCCAGCTTTAAAATGCCTTCATAAAATAAAATACATGGACAAAAGTATAAGGA
>JAMWET010002715.1:102500-115456 GCA_024036415.1 Prochilodus magdalenae | reverse complement strand
TGGATAAGAATTAGCTAACTAGTGATATTTAACAGAAGCTGAATCAGAATTAGCTAGCTAGGGATATTTAACAGAAGCTGGACAAGAATTAGCTAGCTAGTGATATTTAACAGAAGCTAGATAAGAATTAGCTAGCTAGGAATATTTAACAGAAGCTGGATAGGAATTAGCTCGCTAGGAATATTTAACAGAAGTTGGGATAAGAATTAGCTAGCTAGCTAGCTATCGATATTTAACACAAGCTGTATAAGAATTAGCTAGCTAGGAATATTTCAGCTAGCAGAAGCTGGATAAGAATTAGCTAGGTAGGCTGGATAAGAATTTAGGAATAACAGAAGCTGAATAAGAATAGCTAGCTAGGAATATTTAACAGAAGCTGGATAAGAATTAGCTAGCTAGGGATATTTAACAGAAGCTGGATAAGAATTAGCTAGCTAGGGATATATATCAGAAGCTGGATAAGAATTATCTAGAAATGGAAATTTAACAGAAGCTGGATAAGAATTAGCTAGCTAGGAATATTTAACAGAAGCTGGATAAGAATTAGCTAGCTAGTGATATTTAACAGAAGCTGGATAAGAATTAGCTAGCTAGGGATATTTAACAGAAGCTGGATAAGAATTAGCTAGCTAGGGATATTTAACAGAAGCTGGATAAGAATTAGCTAGCTAGGAATATTTAACAGAAGCTGGATAGAAATAGCTAGCTAGGAATATTTAACACCAGCTGGATAAGAATTAGCTAGCTAGGGATATTTAAAAGATTTCAGCTAAGAATTAGCTAGCTAGGGATATTTAACAGAAGCTGGATAAGAATAAGCTAGCTAGGGGTATTAACAGAAGCTGAATAAGAATTAGCTAGCTAGGAATATTTAACAGAAGCTGGATAAGAATTAGCTAGCTAGGAATATTTAACAGAAGCTGGATAAGAATTAGATAGCTAGGGATAACTAACAGAAGCTGGATAAGGATTAGCTAGCTAGGAATATTTAACAGAAGCTGGATAAGAATTAGATAGCTAGGGATTAACAGAACCTAGATAAGAATTAGCTAGCTAGGAATATTTAACAGAAGCTGGATAAGAATTAGCTAGCTAGGGATATTTAACAGAAGCTGGATAAGAATTAGCTAGCTAGGAATATTTAACAGAAGCTGGATAAGAATTAGCTAGCTAGGAATATTTAACAGAAGCTGGATAAGAATTAGCTAGCTAGGGATATTTAACAGAAGCTGGATAAGAATTAGCTAGCTAGGAATATTTAACAGAAGCTGGATAAGAATTAGCTAGCTAGGAATATTTAACAGAAGCTGGATAAGAAATAGCTAGCTAGGGATATTTAACATAAGCTGGATAAGAATTAGCTAGCTAGTGATATTTAACAGAAGCTGGATAAGAAGCTAGGAATATTTAACAGAAGCTGGAACAGAAGCTGGATAAGAATTAGCTAGCCAGTGATATTTAACAGAAGCTGAATCAGAATTAGCTAGCTAGGGATATTTAACAGAAGCTGGACAAGAATTAGCTAGCTAGTGATATTTTAACAGAAGCTAGATAAGAATTAGCTAGCTAGGAATATTTAACAGAAGCTGGATAGGAATTAGCTCGCTAGGAATATTTAACAGAAGTTGGATAAGAATTAGCTAGCTAGTGATATTTAACAGAAGCTGTATAAGAATTAGTTAGCTAGGAATATTTCACAGAAGCTGGATAAGAATTAGCTAGCTAGGGATATTTTAACAGAAGCTGGATAAGAATTAGCTAGCTAGGGATATTTAACAGAAGCTGAATAAGAATTAGCTAGCTAGGAATATTTAACAGAAGCTGGAGAAGAATTAGCTAGCCAGTGATATTTAACAGAAGCTGGATAAGTATTAGCTAGCTAGGGATAACTAACAGAAGCTGGATAAGAATTAGCTTACTAGGAATATTTAACAGAAGTTGGATAAGAATTAGCTAGCTAGGAATATTTAACAGAAGCTGGATAAGAATTAGCTAGCTAGTGATATTTAACAGAAGCTGGATAAGAATTAGCTAGCTAGGGATATTTAACAGAAGCTGGATAAGAATTAGCTAGCTAGGGATATTTAACAGAAGCTGGATAAGAATTAGCTAGCTAGGAATATTTAACAGAAGCTGGATAAGAATTAGCTAGCTAGGAATATTTAACAGAAGCTGGATAAGAATTACCAAGATACGGATATTTAACATAAGCTGAATAAGAATTAGCTAGCTAGCTAGGGATATTTAACAGAAGCTGAATAAGAATTAGGTAACTAGGCATATTTAACAGAAGCTGGATGAGAATTATCTAGCTCGGAACATTTAATAGAATCCCGATAAGAATTAGGTAACTAGGAATATTTAATAGAAGCTGGATAAGAATTAGATAGCTAGGGATAAGTAACAGAAGCTGGATAAGAATTAGCTAGCTAGGAATATTTAACAGAAGCTGGATAAGAATTAGATAGCTAGGGATTAACAGAAGCTAGATAAGAATTAGCTAGCTAGGAATATTTAACAGAAGCTGGATAAGAATTAGCTAACTAGTGATATTTAACAGAAGCTGGATAAGAATTAGCTAGCTAGTGATATTTAACAGAAGCTGGATAAGAATTAGCTAGCTAGTGATATTTAACAGAAGCTGGATAAGAATTAGCTAGCTAGTGATATTTAACAGAAGCTGGATAAGAATTAGCTAGCTAGGAATATTTAACAGAAGCTGGATAAGAATTAGTTAGCTAGGGATATTTAACAGAAGCTAAATAAGAATTAGCTAGCTAGGGATATTTAACAGAAGCTGGATAAGAATTAGCTAGCTAGTGATATTTAACAGAAGCTGGATAAGAAATAGCTAGCTAGGGATATTCAAAAGAAGCTGGATAAGAATTAGCTAGCTAGGAATATTTAACAGCAGCTGAATAAGTATTAGATAGCTAGGGATAACTAACAGAAGCTGGATAAGAATTAGCTAGCTAGGAATATTTAACAGAAGCTGAATAAGTATTAGATAGCTAGGGATAACTAACAGAAGCTGGATAAGAATTAGCTAGCTAGGAATATTTAACAGAAGTTGGATAAGAATTAGCTAGCTAGTGATATTTAACAGAAGCTGTATAAGAATTAGCTAGCTAGGAATATTTAACCGAAGCCGGATAAGAAATAGCTAGCTAGGGATATTTAACAGAAGCTGGATAAGAATTAGCTAGCTAGGAATATTTAACAGAAGCTGGATAAGAATTAGCTAGCTAGGGATATTTAACAGAAGCTGGATAAGAATTAGCTAGCTAGGGATATTTAACAGAAGCTGGATAAGAATTAGCTAGCTAGTGATATTTAACAGAAGCTAGATAAGAAGCTAGGAATATTTAACAGAAGCTGGAACAGAAGCTGGATAAGAATTAGCTATCTAGTGATATTTAACAGAAGCTGAATAAGAATTAGCTAGCTAGGGATATTTAACAGAAGGTGGATAAGAATTAGCTAGCTAGGAATATTTAACAGAAGCTGGATAAGAATTAGCTAGCTAGGAATATTTAACAGAAGCTGGATAAGAATTAGCTAGCTAGTGATATTTAACAGAAGCTGGATAAGAAGCTAGGAATATTTAACAGAAGCTGGAACAGAAGCTGGATAAGAATTAGCTAGCTAGTGATATTTAACAGAAGCTGAATCAGAATTAGCTAGCTAGGGATATTTAACAGAAGCTGGACAAGAATTAGCTAGCTAGTGATATTTAACAGAAGCTAGATAAGAATTAGCTAGCTAGGAAAATTTAACAGAAGCTGGATAGGAATTAGCTCGCTAGGAATATTTAACAGAAGTTGGATAAGAATTAGCTAGCTAGTGATATTTAACACAAGCTGTATAAGAATTAGCTAGCTAGGAATATTTCACAGAAGCTGGATAAGAATTAGCTAGGTAGGGATATTTAACAGAAGCTGAATAAGAATTAGCTAGCTAGGAATATTTAACAGAAGCTGGATAAGAATTAGCTAGCTAGGGATATTTAACAGAAGCTGGATAAGTATTAGCTAGCTAGGGATAACTAACAGAAGCTGGATAAGAATTAGCTTACTAGGAATATTTAACAGAAGTTGGATAAGAATTAGCTAGCTAGGAATATTTAACAGAAGCTGGATAAGAATTAGCTAGCTAGTGATATTTAAAAGAAGCTGGATAAGAATTAGCTAGCTAGGGATATTTAACAGAAGCTGGATAAGAATTAGCTAGCTAGGGATATTTAACAGAAGCTGGATAAGAATTAGCTAGCTAGGAACATTTAACAGAAGCTAGATAAGAATTAGCTACCTAGGAATATTTAACAGAAGCTGAATAAGAATTAGCTAGCTAGGGATATTTAACAGAAGCTGAATAAGAAATAGCTAGCTAGGGATATTTAACAGAAGCTGAATAAGAATTAGCTAGCTAGGGATATTTAACAGAAGCTGGATAAGAAATAGCTAGCTAGGGATATTCAACAGAAGCTGGATAAGAATTAGCTAGCTAGGAATATTTAACAGAAGCTGGATAAGAATTAGATAGCTAGGGATAAGTAACAGAAGCTGGATAAGAATTAGCTAGCTAGGAATATTTAACAGAAGCTGGATAAGAATTAGATAGCTAGGGATTAACAGAAGCTAGATAAGAATTAGCTAGCTAGGAATATTTAACAGAAGCTGGATAAGAATTAGCTAGCTAGGGATATTTAACAGAAGCTGGATAAGAATTAGCTAGCTAGGAATATTTAACAGAAGCTGGATAAGAATTAGCTAGCTAGGGATATTTAACAGAAGCTGGATAAGAATTAGCTAGCTAGGAATATTTAACAGAAGCTGGATAAGAATTAGCTAGCTAGGAATATTTAACAGAAGCTGGATAAGAAATAGCTAGCTAGGGATATTTAACATAAGCTGGATAAGAATTAGCTAGCTAGTGATATTTAACAGAAGCTGGATAAGAAGCTAGGAATATTTAACAGAAGCTGGAACAGAAGCTGGATAAGAATTAGCTAGCCAGTGATATTTAACAGAAGCTGAATCAGAATTAGCTAGCTAGGGATATTTAACAGAAGCTGGACAAGAATTAGCTAGCTAGTGATATTTAACAGAAGCTAGATAAGAATTAGCTAGCTAGGAATATTTAACAGAAGCTGGATAGGAATTAGCTCGCTAGGAATATTTAACAGAAGTTGGATAAGAATTAGCTAGCTAGTGATATTTAACAGAAGCTGTATAAGAATTAGTTAGCTAGGAATATTTCACAGAAGCTGGATAAGAATTAGCTAGCTAGGGATATTTAACAGAAGCTGGATAAGAATTAGCTAGCTAGGGATATTTAACAGAAGCTGAATAAGAATTAGCTAGCTAGGAATATTTAACAGAAGCTGGAGAAGAATTAGCTAGCCAGTGATATTTAACAGAAGCTGGATAAGTATTAGCTAGCTAGGGATAACTAACAGAAGCTGGATAAGAATTAGCTTACTAGGAATATTTAACAGAAGTTGGATAAGAATTAGCTAGCTAGGAATATTTAACAGAAGCTGGATAAGAATTAGCTAGCTAGTGATATTTAAAAGAAGCTGGATAAGAATTAGCTAGCTAGGGATATTTAACAGAAGCTGGATAAGAATTAGCTAGCTAGGGATATTTAACAGAAGCTGGATAAGAATTAGCTAGCTAGGAATATTTAACAGAAGCTGAATAAGAATTAGCTAGCTAGGGATATTTAACAGAAGCTGAATAAGAAATAGCTAGCTAGGGATATTTAACAGAAGCTGAATAAGAAATAGCTAGCTAGGGATATTTAACAGAAGCTGAATAAGAATTAGCTAGCTAGGGATATTTAACAGAAGCTGGATAAGAAATAGCTAGCTAGGGATATTCAACAGAAGCTGGATAAGAATTAGCTAGCTAGGAATATTTAACAGAAGCTGGATAAGAATTAGATAGCTAGGGATAAGTAACAGAAGCTGGATAAGAATTAGCTAGCTAGGAATATTTAACAGAAGCTGGATAAGAATTAGATAGCTAGGGATTAACAGAAGCTAGATAAGAATTAGCTAGCTAGGAATATTTAACAGAAGCTGGATAAGAATTAGCTAACTAGTGATATTTAACAGAAGCTGGATAAGAATTAGCTAGCTAGTGATATTTAACAGAAGCTGGATAAGAATTAGCTAGCTAGTGATATTTAACAGAAGCTGGATAAGAATTAGCTAGCTAGTGATATTTAACAGAAGCTGGATAAGAATTAGCTAGCTAGGAATATTTAACAGAAGCTGGATAAGAATTAGTTAGCTAGGGATATTTAACAGAAGCTAAATAAGAATTAGCTAGCTAGGGATATTTAACAGAAGCTGGATAAGAATTAGCTAGCTAGTGATATTTAACAGAAGCTGGATAAGAAATAGCTAGCTAGGGATATTCAAAAGAAGCTGGATAAGAATTAGCTAGCTAGGAATATTTAACAGCAGCTGAATAAGTATTAGATAGCTAGGGATAACTAACAGAAGCTGGATAAGAATTAGCTAGCTAGGAATATTTAACAGAAGCTGAATAAGTATTAGATAGCTAGGGATAACTAACAGAAGCTGGATAAGAATTAGCTAGCTAGGAATATTTAACAGAAGTTGGATAAGAATTAGCTAGCTAGTGATATTTAACAGAAGCTGTATAAGAATTAGCTAGCTAGGAATATTTAACCGAAGCCGGATAAGAAATAGCTAGCTAGGGATATTTAACAGAAGCTGGATAAGAATTAGCTAGCTAGGAATATTTAACAGAAGCTGGATAAGAATTAGCTAGCTAGGGATATTTAACAGAAGCTGGATAAGAATTAGCTAGCTAGGGATATTTAACAGAAGCTGGATAAGAATTAGCTAGCTAGTGATATTTAACAGAAGCTAGATAAGAAGCTAGGAATATTTAACAGAAGCTGGAACAGAAGCTGGATAAGAATTAGCTAGCTAGTGATATTTAACAGAAGCTGGATAAGAATTAGCTAGCTAGGGATATTTAACAGAAGCTGGATAAGAATTAGCTAGCTAGGAATATTTAACAGAAGCTGGATAAGAATTAGCTAGCTAGGAATATTTAACAGAAGCTGGATAAGAATTAGCTAGCTAGTGATATTTAACAGAAGCTGGATAAGAAGCTAGGAATATTTAACAGAAGCTGGAACAGAAGCTGGATAAGAATTAGCTAGCTAGTGATATTTAACAGAAGCTGAATCAGAATTAGCTAGCTAGGGATATTTAACAGAAGCTGGACAAGAATTAGCTAGCTAGTGACATTTAACAGAAGCTAGATAAGAATTAGCTAGCTAGGAATATTTAACAGAAGCTGGATAGGAATTAGCTCGCTAGGAATATTTAACAGAAGTTGGATAAGAATTAGCTAGCTAGTGATATTTAACAGAAGCTGTATAAGAATTAGCTAGCTAGGAATATTTCACAGAAGCTGGATAAGAATTAGCTAGGTAGGGATATTTAACAGAAGCTGAATAAGAATTAGCTAGCTAGGAATATTTAACAGAAGCTGGATAAGAATTAGCTAGCTAGGGATATTTAACAGAAGCTGGATAAGTATTAGCTAGCTAGGGATAACTAACAGAAGCTGGATAAGAATTAGCTTACTAGGAATATTTAACAGAAGTTGGATAAGAATTAGCTAGCTAGGAATATTTAACAGAAGCTGGATAAGAATTAGCTAGCTAGTGATATTTAAAAGAAGCTGGATAAGAATTAGCTAGCTAGGGATATTTAACAGAAGCTGGATAAGAATTAGCTAGCTAGGGATATTTAACAGAAGCTGGATAAGAATTAGCTAGCTAGGAACATTTAACAGAAGCTAGATAAGAATTAGCTAGCTAGGGATATTTAACAGAAGCTGGATAAGAAATAGCTAGCTAGGGATATTCAACAGAAGCTGGATAAGAATTAGCTAGCTAGGAATATTTAACAGAAGCTGGATAAGAATTAGATAGCTAGGGATAAGTAACAGAAGCTGGATAAGAATTAGCTAGCTAGGAATATTTAACAGAAGCTGGATAAGAATTAGATAGCTAGGGATTAACAGAAGCTAGATAAGAATTAGCTAGCTAGGAATATTTAACAGAAGCTGGATAAGAATTAGCTAACTAGTGATATTTAACAGAAGCTGGATAAGAATTAGCTAGCTAGTGATATTTAACAGAAGCTGTATAAGAATTAGCTAGCTAGGGATATTTAACAGAAGCTGGATATGAATTAGCTAGCTAGGGATATTTAACAGAAGCTGGATAAGAATTAGCTAGCTAGGAACATTTAGCAGAAGCTGGATAAGAAATAGCTAGCTAGGGATATTCAAAAGAAGCTGGATAAGAATTAGCTAGCTAGTGATATTTAACAGAAGCTGGATAAGAATTAGCTAGCTAGTGATATTTAACAGAAGCTGGATAAGAATTAGCTAGCTAGGAATATTTAACAGAAGCTGGATAAGAATTAGTTAGCTAGGGATATTTAACAGAAGCTAAATAAGAATTAGCTAGCTAGGGATATTTAACAGAAGCTGGATAAGAATTAGCTAGCTAGTGATATTTAACAGAAGCTGGATAAGAAATAGCTAGCTAGGGATATTTAACAGAAGCTGGATAAGAATTAGCTAGCTAGGAACATTTAACAGAAGCTGGATAAGAATTAGCTAGCTAGGAATATTTAACAGAAGTTGGATAAGAATTAGCTAGCTAGTGATATTTAACAGAAGCTGTATAAGAATTAGCTAGCTAGGAATATTTAACCGAAGCTGGATAAGAAATAGCTAGCTAGGAATATTTAACCGAAGCTGGATAAGAAATAGCTAGCTAGGGATATTTAACAGAAGCTGGATAAGAATTAGCTAGCTAGGAATATTTAACAGAAGCTGGATAAGAATTAGCTAGCTAGGGATATTTAACAGAAGCTGGATAAGAATTAGCTAGCTAGGAATATTTAACAGAAGCTGGATAAGAATTAGCTAGCTAGGAATATTTAACAGAAGCTGGATGAGAATTAGATAGCTAGGAATAACTAACAGAAGCTGGATAAGAATTAGCTAGCTAGGAACATTTAACAGAAGCTGGATAAGAATTAGCTAGCTAGTATCACAAGATGTGTTTAGCATCTGAAGCAGTGAGCGTGATATCTAGAATTTAGCTAGGTTTGGTTTAGCCTCATAGCTCCAGAGTAAAAGGAAAGGAAACACAAGGGAACTTTTTATCCCGTTGCTGTTTGTTACTGTGTCTTGGAGACAGACGTATGAGTTGAGACTCAAAAGCACAAAACAGTCAAGATCTCATCAAATCCTGAACTAACGCCACTTCACAATTTCTTCTGTGTATCGGGATGCTTTAGAGGACTGTAATGATCCATTCACTTCCTGACAGCCAGGAACAGCACAGTGTTTAACCGGTTTCAGCATTAACTACAGACCGTCTGCAGTAACAACACTCCATAGGACGTCTACATCAATTTGCGGGGCTGCATCCATTGGGATATGTAAATGTGTTAATGGCAGTGACATCATAACTCTGACATGGGCTCTTTAAATACTTGCTCGTTCAGTTATTACCTGTCCCACAGGTGGCACTGCAGGGAGTTGCTGTGATGGCAACCCAGCTGTAGGGAGGGAGAGGTCCGGGGGTTATGGGGTCCGAGGGCACCTGATTAGGGTGGGTTCTGCCCTCTTGGCCTGTCTCATCATTTTCCAGTCCATGGTTCTCTGCTGACCAAAGGAGAGAGAAAAAGAAGAGCTTTAATCAGAAAAAACTGGCTAAAGATTCGCTTTAGGTCGCTGAGGTTACAGATCAGCATGTGGCCGTTTACCCCGTCACATACATTTCATCATTCAGCCTTTCAAACTGTAGACTTTCATTTGTCATTTGTTTTTATTTAGACATCTTCTCTGTAATAAAGTATTTGAAATACGGTGAGTTTTTGGGGGGTTATGGTTAGAATTAGCAAGCATTTGGCTACAGCCAGACAGTTAGCATCTACAGCTGCAGTCAACAGAATGGCATTAAACCCTCTAGAGTAGTTATTAGTGTAGCTGAGAATTATCTTAGCTATGGATATTTAGTAGAATGTAGTCGGGGGCATTTAACAGAATCTAGCTAAGAACTGTCCAGAAATATTTTATATAATATAGCTAAGCAAAAGCTAGCTAGAAATTCCTGCAATGCTTCAAACATGTTTTGAACAACTCCTGAAACGACTTGTAGTGAAAACCACACTGCGCATCAACTAATACGAGCTGCTAATTGGGCTAGCTGACACGTGCAACTTGTTTTTGAATTGAAATGATGACTAGCAGCTTATACCCCAGTTCATAGCCAGCCTTCTTCTATAGAAAGTACCTTCAGCGTCTTTGCTAATAATAAAAGTCCTTGACTTTGAACAGTTTTTAGTTTCGGATGTAGTTGATGGAGCTTTCAGGAGAACCTGGTGGGGTCGTGGTGGTAATGGTGGTGGTGGGGGGCTGTTTGGGAATGGCATGGATATGCATACATTTGCATTTCAATGAATGTAGAATACCAGCAAAATGATAAACCGCTAGCTGGCTACTACTGCCGATATGTAATAAATACTGTTTATATATTATATATCTCGATTTCTATACTGACTATATCACACTTTCATGTTATATATGACCAAGTTAATGTGACTTCCAGGTTTTTGGCCTGCAGTATGCCGTATTCAGTTCACTAGAATCCCAATGGGCATGTGCGTGTACATACCCAGCGGCAGTATTCCTGACGGGGTGTGTGTTTCAGAGCGGGTGCTGATGTCATTGTCCTTGGGAAGAATGTATTCGTAGTACACAGTTATATTAGGCTGCTGATATATGACCTGAAAAAGACAGGAAAGAAAAAGACGGTTCAACAACCGTTCCGGTTCCTGCAAAAACATAAGAGCACGAAACAAGTCTGAGCGTATCGTATAACTGAGAGGAAAAAGGCCACTACTGGGCTCGCTCTGCAGCACATTTGATTGGATTCCAGTTCTGAGGGCCTCAGTGCTAAGCCACTGATTTAAATCAGGCGTGGATGGATTTGTGTAAGGCTCTTAGAGTTCCTGGAACAGGCGCTGTATAAATACACTGTATGATTGTCTTATTATGTTGGAGCAGCGAAGAGAACAGTGTAGTTGCGGTGATCATCCAGGATAGGATTTGGGAATTGGGATACATATGGATGTCTGATTAGCTCACCGAGCACTTCATTAGCTTGTTTCTACTCGTAGTGTCCATTTGACCAGCTCCACTATCCATATGGAGCACGTTATGGTTCTACAATTACTCTGCATACACTGTTACCCTGTTCGTTTATGGTAATGGCCCCCACAGGACCTCCACAGAGCAGGTATTATGTAGGTGGTGTATCATTCTCAGCACTGCAGTGACAGTGATGCGGTGATGGTGGTGTGTTAGCGTGGGTCACGTCAGTAATTTCTAGCCTTACATAGAGGTGGAGCTCCTGATTGGTCGGTCCTGGTGCTGTGATGGACTCTCCAGCTCGGCTGCGGATCTCGTTGGGCCGTTTGTAGGTCAGCACGGTTCCTGCAGCGTGGAACCGCCCCGGCCTGTCAATCACCCACGCCCCGTTTAAGACTGACTCACCACTGAGGGTCCTCAGAGCTGGGGAAGGAAGAGAACCAAATTTAAGGTGGGCCGTGAGACAGATACGGGGTCCTTGGGATGACAGTGCTAGCGTTTAGCCTCCAAGGTGGTGTTTGTATGTGGTTGTTGGATTAACCTTTACTGGGGCACATCTAAGATCTTCTTCTCTCACCATCACCGATGCTAATACCATCCCTGGTTCTTATTCTAGGCACTGCTGACTGACCAGGGTCAAGTGATCGGAGAGTTCTGTTTCACTGAATAGAGTGGAAATGTATTTTGGTTCTGAGCCATCAAGTGATTTACAGGCATGTAGCAGCCCCAGTATGTAATGAACTGTCAGCTAATGCTGTGTTATGTTCAGGTTCTGTTCGTCTTTGTGATCGTTGGAGCCACCTTCCAGTGGTCACCATTGAAACCTGACCACTCAGCAGCTCCTTTCAGGTCCAGTCAGAAGGTTCCCTTCTCTAGGTGATGTTTAGACGTCTTGATTCTAGTTGAGTGCTAACCTTTTGGCTTAGCTAGAGGACATGTTGGCACTGCCATCCATTTATTTACTCTAAGAGCTAGCACAAAACATCTGCAGAACCCAAATCACCTGAGCACTTTGCTGTCTTGCAGGATTCACCCTGGGCACGGAAGCATGGCCAGGCTGAATAAGAAGGACCCTAGAATGGAGCCTTGAGGAACTCCGCAATTCATAGGTGTTCATTCAGGAGTGTAACTCTCTCTGGTGATGAAGTAGCCTGTCTTACAGAAGTGACTATAAGAGCTAAATGACCAAGACCAAAATATTAAGATGAGGTTTCTTACCCAGGTAGTTCCGTGTCTTCAGAATCTCCTGGATTTTGAGACGTTGAGCTCCCACAGGAAGCTCCAGGAGTTTGTGGTAGCCAATGGAAAGGAGTGACCGTGACAAAGTTCCGTTTATGAGATCACATGAGCTTCCATCACCTCCACACACACCACATACATCTTCCTGTTGGCCGTCACACTCCTGTAACATACATCCAAGTCTGCTATTATATAATAAACAAGCTGATGGGGCTACATCGGGGTGGGAGAGGGGGGCTACAATACCTGCAGGGTGTGAGTGACGGGATTCATAGATTGAAAAGTGGTGGTACAGTCATCATCATCTAGTACTGTAATAGCCAGGCTGCCGGAGTCACTGTTGCACTCTGTTAACACCAGATAGAGCTCATCTGTATGTTCTATTTGCCTGAGCTGAACTGCTGCCCATCCTGTGTGGCCTGATGCTGTTACTACATCTGCTTTGACTGGGAGCCACCTCTTGCCTGTAATCACCACAAAGCTCCTGGATGT
>JAMWET010002715.1:92500-95000 GCA_024036415.1 Prochilodus magdalenae | reverse complement strand
AGGGGCCTTTGCCCTTTAAAGGAAGCCTGAAATATAATCCAGAGTAATAACATGCTTTTCTTAGCCAGAATATTAAACCCAATGTTGGACAGTCTGCAGTGCTGGCGCTGAAAAAGCCGCACGTTTCCTGGTTATTGTTTTTTAATAAGAGTGGTTAAAATGTCAAAAGATTCAATTCAGTCTAATCTGTGTCTGGAACATGGGAACGTTCTGCACTGCTGTCTGTAAACATCAACTCAGATGACTCAACAGATTAGGGTGAAAGTAAAGGTGTACATATAAATAACTACATAACTAATTAATTAACTAACTGAATGACTAATTAGCTGACTGAATAAACAACCAATCCCTGACGTCTTGTCGAGTAACTGGCTAAATGATTAACTGACTGACTAACCAATTAATTAATTAACTGTCTGACTAAATCACATGTCTTACTTATTAACCAAATGATTAACTGACTAACTAATTGACTGACTAACTGACTAAATGAATAACTGTCCAACTAACTGATGAATGGATTAACTAACTGAACTATATGATTATCTCACTGACTGACTATATGACTACATGATTAATGGATTAACTCACTATATAAGTAACTGACTAATTGACTGACTGACTAAATGAATAACTAACTAGCTGACTAATTAAGTGACTGAATAAGTAACTGACTAAACGATTAACTGACTAATTGATTTATCTAAATAGCTAAATAACTAGCTGACCAATGAACTGACTAACCAACTACTAGATTGACCAAAAAATGTTGACCAGATAGTTGGCCATCTAACGTATTGATTAGCTGACTCACTGACTAGCTGATTAACTGACTAACTAGATAACTGACTGACTGACGGGGTAATTGATTAACTGACTGAGTGACTGACTAGCTGATTAACTGACTAACTGGATAACTAACTGACTGACCGTGTAACTGATTAACTGACTAACTAGATAACTGACTGACCCATTTGGGTAATTGATTAACTGACTGACTGACTAGCTGATTTACTGACTAACTACATAACTGAGTGACTGACCGGGTAATTAACTGACTGACTGACCGGGTAATTGATTAACTGACTGACTGACTGACTGACTAGCTGATTAACTGACTAACTACATAACTGAGTGACTGAGCGGGTAATTAACTGACTGACTGACTGAACCCCAGCCCGTGAACTAGCTGATTAACTGCTGACTAATAAAAAACACTAAGATAAAAAACTGACTACTCGACTGACTGACCGGGTAATTGATTAACTGACTGACTGACTAGCTGATTAACTAACTAACTAGATGACTGACTGATCGGGTAATTAACTTACTGACTGACTGACTAGCTGATTAACTGACTAACTAGATAACTGACTGACTGACCGGGTAATTGATTAACTGACTGACTGACTGGCTGATTAACTGACTAACTACATAACTGAGTGACTGACCGGGTAATTAACTGACTGACTAGCTGATTAACTGACTAACTAGATAACTGACTGACTGACAGAGTAATTGATTAACTGACTGACTGACTAGCTGATTAACTGACTAACTACATAACTGACTGACTGACTGACTAGCTGATTAACTGACTGACTGACTGACTAGCTGATTAACTGACTAACTACATAACTGACTGACTGACTGACTAGCTGATTAACTGACTGACTGACTAGCTGATTAACTGACTAAGTAGATAACTGACTGACTGACTGACTGACTGGGTAATTGATTAACTGACTGACTGACCAGCTAATTAACTGACTAACTAGATAACTGACTGACCGGGTAATTGATTAACTGACTGACTGACTGATTAGCTGATTAACTGACTAACTAGATAACTGAGTGACTGACCGGGTAATTGATTAACTGACTGACTGACCGGGTAATTGATTAACTGACTGACTGACTAGCTGATTAACTGACTAACTAGATAACTGACTGACTGACCGGGTAATTGATTAACTGACTGACTGACTAGCTGATTAACTGACTAACTAGATAACTGACTGACCGGGTAATTGACTAACAGACTGACTGACTGACTAGCTGATATGCTTGATTACGACTGACTGATAACTGAGATAACTGACGTAACTTTGACGGTGGGTGAGTTACATTGATTAAGGGCTGACTGACTATGACTAGCTGAGTAACTGACTACCTAGATAACTCACCACTGAACTGGACCAGGAGTATTCGACTAACATACTGACTGACTATAGAAAAAAAAGAAGAAAGAAAAAAAAAAGATTAACTAGACTAACTAGAATTACTGCACTGACTGATCCGGGTAATTGGACTAACAAGAGCTGACTGACTATTCTGATTAACTGACTAATCTAGAATTACTGACTCGGAACATGACCCAGGTAATTGACTAACAGACTGACTGACTAGCTGATTAACTGACTAACTAGATTACTGACTGAATGACCGGGTAATTGACTAACTGACTGACTGACTAACTAAATAATTAACAGACTAACAA
>JAMWET010002715.1:85000-87500 GCA_024036415.1 Prochilodus magdalenae | reverse complement strand
GCACGTTATTAGAACCGGAAAAGACAGCAGAGAACTGTGAACCTCACGACGGAAATGTGGTCGGGAAAATGGCTGACCACTGAACCGCTGGGGAAAGGTACATATGGGCAGTGGAACTCAGAGCTGTGTTTACCAGTGAAGCGTTTCCACACGACCTGAACTCACAGGACCGCTGTGTGACCGTAAGACAACCACTTCCTAGTGAGGCTATACGGCCTCAGCTTGCTAAGGGGCATAAGACTGGACTCTGGATGGATGGAGAAAGGTCACATGGTCTGATGCGTCCAGACTGACCCTATTCCAGAGTGATGGGAGTGTCAGGGTAAGAAGGGAAGAGCCGCATGAAGCGATGCACCCATCATGAATACCTTCCTCCCTATTGTCCTCTGGAGGCAGCCTCAGGCGGTCTGGAGAGGGGCTTCAGATCAAAGCTTAGTAACGTCACATGGTGATAAAATAAAGTCAGCTGACCACCTGAATGTACCGAATGACCAGGTTATGCGATCAGTAGGTTGATGGGATGACCTGGTCATTAGGCACATTCAGGTAACCCCACACTAAAGGCACTACCATATTCCAGGACCGCTATGCCGAGATTCAGGAAGCAGGAGGAGTCATGTGATGCAGTTTTAGACTGCTGATTGGGGGTTTCATGACATGGTTGCGGCTCAGTTTCAAATGAGTTGCGGGACGCTTTACATTAAGCATCTCAAGAGCAGTTTAGTTTCATGAAGGTTTCAAGCAACTAAAAGTTGCAAGACAGTTGCATGACTGTGCAAGCCAGCTGTAAGTCTGGAGGTCCTACTGTCAGCTAGGCTGTAGGCTACTACCTCTACAGACTCGTTTAGCCTCGTTACTATGAACACTGCATGCAGTGCCTCGGTTCTGTCCTTCTACAACGCAGGACCCGTTACTTAAAACAGATTCAGATTCAGTTCTGAACAACGTTCTGCCTGCAGCCATAACAAGCCGAGAGACAGCTTGGTGGAGACGTCTGGTCTCGGCTGATCGGCTATTTGGTCTGAAAGGAATAATTTCTGAGTGAATCTTCCATCACTCTGAGGGCAGACAAAGCAAAGTAGGCCTGGTGCTGAAGCCTCGGCCACAAAGACAGAACTCCTCTTTCTCTAACATGAGGAAATCCCGCATGAAGCTACAGGACATTCTCCAATTTCATGGATGCGGATCGGGAATGCAAAGAATGGTTCGGAAATTAGGCCAAATATGGGAATTTATGACTCGGAGGTCCACAGCAAGCTCAGCCGCTCTGCCTGCATACTGAGCATGAGGACATATGTCCCAGTTATAGAAGGAGCTTTTTAAAGAACCTACTGAAAAGAACCTCAGGTAACCGAGTGGCTCCTCCACAGCACCGCTCCGTAGAAACACCAACCCTGGGGGTCAGCTCACTGGACACTTTATCAGAAACACCAACCCTGGGTTCAGCTCACTGGCCACTTTATCAGAAACACCTGCCCTGGGTTCAGCTCACTGGACACTTTATCAGAAACACCTGCCCTGGGTTCAGCTCACTGGCCACTTTATCAGAAACACCAACCCTGGGGGTCAGCTCACTGGCCACTTTATTAGAAACACCCACCTTCTGCTTCTACTCACTGGCCACTTTATTAGAAACAGCTGTTTAGTGCTATCACTCAATGGCCACTTTATTAGAAACACCAACCCTGGGGTTCAGCTCACTGGACACTTTATTAGAAACACCCACCTTGTGGTTCCACTCACTGGCCACTTTATTAGAAACACCCACCTTGTGCTTCCACTCACTGGCCACTTTATTAGAAACACCCACCTTGTGCTTCCACTCACTGGCCACTTTATTGGAAACACCCTCCTTGTGCTTCCACTCACTGGCCACTTTATTAGAAACAGCTGTATAGTGCTATCACTCAATTGCCACTTTATTAGAAACACCTGCCCTGGGGTTCAGCTTACTAAACACTGTATCAGAAACACCTACCCTGGGGTTCAGCTCACTGGACACTTTATTAGAAACACCTGCCCTGGGGTTCAGCTTACTGGCCACTTTATTAGAAACACCTGCCCTGGGGTTCAGCTTACTGGCCACTTTATTAGAAACACCTGCCCTGGGGTTCAGCTCACTGGACACTTTATTAGAAACAGCTGTATAGTGCTATCACTCAATGGCCACTTTATTAGAAACACCTGCCCTGGGGTTCAGCTTACTGAACACTGTATCAGAAACACCTGCCCCGGGGTTCAGCTGACTAGACACTTTATTAGAAACACCTACACTGGGGTTCAGCTCACTGGACACTTTATTAGAAACACCTACACTGGGGTTCAGCTCACTGGACACTTTATTAGAAACACCTACACTGGGGTTCAGCTCACTGGACACTTTATTAGAAACACCTACACTGGGGTTCAGCTCACTGGCCAGTGTAGTGTTAGGAGTCTTGCCCAAGGACTCTTTTTGGACTAGCACAGCATAGTCACCTAGACCGGGATCCGAACCCCC
>JAMWET010002715.1:70000-80000 GCA_024036415.1 Prochilodus magdalenae | reverse complement strand
AGCACTGGGTTGGGGTTGCCAGGTAGTGCACTTATGCTTATATAGCAATGTATTGTTCTCTTTAGGTATGAGCACTGGGTAGGGGTTGCCAGGTAGTGCACTTATGCTTATATAGCTATGTATTGTTCTCTTTAGGTATGAGCACTGGGTTGGGGTTGCCAGGTAGTGCACTTATGCTTATATAGCTATGTATTGTTCTCTTTAGGTATGAGCACTGGGTAGGGGTTGCCAGGTAGTGCACTCATGCTTATATAGCTATGTATTGTTCTCTTTAGGTATGAGCACTGGGTAGGGGTTGCCAGGTAGTGCACTTCTGCTTATATAGCTATGTATTGTTCTCTTTAGGTATGAGCACTGGGTTGGGGTTGCCAGGTAGTGCACGTATGCTTATATAGCTATGTATTGTTCTCTTTAGGTATGAGCACTGGGTAGGGGTTGCCAGGTAGTGCACTTATGCTTATATAGCTATGTATTGTTCTCTTTAGGTATGAGCACTGGGTAGGGGTTGCCAGGTAGTGCACTTATGCTTATATAGCTATGTATTGTTCTCTTTAGGTATGAGCACTGGGTAGGGGTTGCCAGGTAGTGCACTCATGCTTATATAGCTATGTATTGTTCTCTTTAGGTATGAGCACTGGGTAGGGGTTGCCAGGTAGTGCACTTCTGCTTATATAGCTATGTATTGTTCTCTTTAGGTATGAGCACTGGGTTGGGGTTGCCAGGTAGTGCACGTATGCTTATATAGCTTTGTATTGTTCTCTTTAGGTATGAGCACTGGGTAGGGGTTGCCAGGTAGTGCATTAATGCTTATATAGCTATGTATTGTTCTCTTTAGGTATGAGCACTGGATAGGGGTTGCCAGGTAGTGCACTTATGCTTATATAGCTATGTATTGTTCTCTTTAGGTATGAGCACTGGGTAGGGGTTGCCAGGTAGTGCACTTGTGCTTATATAACTATGTATTGTTCTCTTTAGGTATGAGCACTGGGTTGGGGTTGCCAGGTAGTGCACTCAGGCTTATATAGCTATGTATTGTTCTCTTTAGGTATGAGCACTGGGTTGGGGTTGCCAGGTAGTGCACTTATGCTTATATAGCTATGTATTGTTCTCTTTAGGTATGAGCACTGGGTTGGGGTTGCCAGGTAGTGCACTGGGCTGTGTGGGAAAAATGTTTAACAGAACTTTTAAAAAGGCGGTTTCAGTGCCAAGCATAAGCCCCGCCCCCTCCTACTCCAATAAAACTCAAACTAAATATGTGCGTAAGGCTCGAGCCAGCTTTGGACACATAATGCAACGATGTGAGTCAGGCTGGGTTCAGACAAACATTTGTCTGGCGTGGGGCAGGTTGGGGCAGGTTGGGGCAGGTTGGGACAGGTTGGGACAGGTTGGGGCAGGTTGGGGCAGGTTGGGACTCGACGCCAAGTTGATGTGGCCGTATCAGTAGAGGACTTTCTCAGAGTCCGCTGTTTACAGGGTCGTTTAATACAACAGGGTTTAGATACATGTTGCTGATGTCTGGGCAACACCTCACGTACCGCAGATCCCTGCGTATCAAACATGGCGGGAACCACAGCACCATGGTGCAGAACGTTCTAAAGGCTGAGCATGCCCGTGGTTAGACCACCACTCCCAGTGGGTGACATAACTAGGACTCCCAGAATGCACTGAGTGGGATTTCTTTCCCTCAGTAAACTAGTCCCAGTCATTATAATTCAAAAAGTGATTTTTTCCACTGTCGGTTCTGAATTTGGCTACTGCTAAACCTGACGGTGGGCCTTCATCAGGTCTCAGCTCCTGAATCCCTACAGCTTTTAACTACAAGCTTAACTATTCCACCAACCGCAGCTTAACTCAAACTTCCAGGCACGCCCATTTTCATTTCCCGGAAACCATTAGGCCCCACTGCTGTTCCCGGCCCACAGACTCACCAGTATGAGCTTTCCGTGTTGAAGTCAAAGCAGCGAGGCTTGTGTTGGTTGGGGGGGGGGGACGGGTGGGGGACGCATGTGGTTTGGTGTTACAGTAACACGCAGGACTGTCCATCCCAGTGGACTGACTCAGGCCTAATCAGAATGACTCACAGAACCAAGCCCGGCCGAGCGCGCTCTGACTCAACAGAGTAGAACGTGGAGCGTGAAGTACCGTGAGACCGTGTGTGTCAGAGCACGAGGCCCCTTGTTTTTCGCTGCCCCTTTCTGTCTAACGGCTCTGCCAAGTTCCAGGAGACGCTCCAGTTGACACTCCGTCTGAGAATGCTCTGGAAAAAAAAACAAACTTGTGACGCGATATTTTTCTCTTGGCGTGAGGGCTGCGCTGCAATGCTTGGCATAAACTCTGTATTTGGTTTACAACACTCCCGCTCCCGAGATTTACTAGGGGAGAGCGTTCACACGGAGCCATCAAAGGGGAAGACGAATAGCATGCGAGTCCATGCAGATACAGAAGCAGCGCCGCACACATTCTAGCGCAGTCGAAGATCAGACCAACAGTCTGAGCTTGCTGAAGCCAGACGCAGCTGAACCAGGCTCGCCATATACACTCAGTGTATGTAAACAGCCTCTCAGCCGTGTTCCGAGTTTCTTCCTCTAGTGAAAGAGCAGAGCGGTCGACTCAAACACACTCAGAACACCGAACAGCTGAGGCAGCTACCCACTGGCTGCCTAACAGGAGTCCTGGTTTGGCTGTTACACTCTCAAACACAGGTTTACAGGTTAATAGGGAAATCAGATTGGCTTCGGTGCTGAGGCTGATGTTGGCCAAACGACTCTCAGGGCAGTTTGGGACTCGAACTTACTAGCATGGTTCGGGTTTAGAGTCGGACTCCGACTCTGTGCTGCAGGTTGGATTTGATTTTGACTCGGTAGGCTAGTTCAGATGTGACACTGACGTGGTTTGGACTGCAGGGTTTGGACCTAGGATCGGTGCTGTAGGCCCAGTTTGGTGTGGACTAGAATTCTGCCGAGTCAGTTTCAGAAACAAAACGTAATGATGTGGGTTGGGCCAGTTTCGAATTTGATGTGGTTTGGCCGGGGTTGGGCTTCAGGTCTGGTGATGATGTGGGTCAGGATATGGTCAGGTTTAGACACAAGGCTTGATGTGGGTCAGGCTGGGTTCTGAGAGAATATACTGGGTTTGGTTCTGAGGTTAATGCTGGCCAAACTATGGTCAGGCTCAGGATAATCTGGGACTCTAGGTTTTTTATGTTACTTAGGTTCAGTTAGCACAGTAGCTGGGCTTTGGTCAGATTCTGACTCGAAACTCTGTGCTGCCAGTTGTACTGGAAATGGGACAAGAATTTGTCAGGTACGTGGGTCGGGTCAGGCTTAGACAAATGTTGAGGGGTCTAGACCTAGTTCTGTGGGTTGAGAACCTTGCCACTTGACACTAATGAATGTTGGGCTTGGGTTTTTTCGGATTTAAAACGTGATGTGGTTTGTACAAAATTTCGTTGGGCTTGTGTCGGGTTTGGACCCAAAACATGGTGCTGCAGGTTGGGTTTGGTATGGACATACAGGGCTCAGGAGAGGTTTGAACTTGACATGGTTCAGGTTTAGTTCGGACAAAATTTCACTGGGCTTCAGATCACGACTCAAAACCTGGTGCTGCCCGATTAGTTTGGATTTGGACAGAAACTCGGCAGCCTTGGTTCGAGTCAGGTTTGGATAAAATGCTGTGGGGTTTGGACAATATTTGGTGCTGGTGGTTAAAAATTCCCGGGTCAATTTTCCGACAGGTTGAGCTGTGGTCAGTTTCGGACTAAAAGCTTTGTGATATGGTTTGACCAGTATGTTGTTGGGCCTGGGTCAGGTTTAGATGCTTGAGGTTGGTGCTGAGGATTGGGTGTGGAGTAAACACCGTCAGGCTTGTGTCAGGTTATGGCTTGTAGTTGGGTTTGGACCAGGCTTGGACCTAAAACTTGGCGCTATGGGTTGGGGTTTGGACAAACTGTTGCTGGTTCTTAATAATGTGTCTCAGGCTTGAGTCAGTTTTGGAAACGTGATGATGTGAGTTCTGTTGGGTTCAGACAAACATTTGCCTGGCTTGGACCTGGGTCGGGGTAGGATTCAAAACTTGGACCTGTGGGTTGGGTTAGAACAAACGTTTGTCAAACTTGGGTCAGTTATAGACTTAAAACTTAATGATGTGGTTCAATGAGTTGGGTTTAGGGAAAATCCTCCTGAGCTCGAGTTAGGTTCGGACTCGGCGCCAAGTTTTCTGGGCTTGGGTCAGGTTTCAATTCAAATCTGTGGGACGGGCTGGAACTCTGACTTTACTGACTTGGGTCAGTTTTTGGATCGACTAAATAAAAATATTTGCTGGGCTCGGCCCAGTTCTGGACTCTGGGTCGGTTTGGGGGAGAACATTTGGTTGGGCTTGGGTGAGAGAAAGAGAATGCGCTATGTGGCTGGTCTTCACAGAGGGGAGACGCTGACATATCTAACATTCTCCACACTAGGTTTTAGGCCAAAGGGGATAAAGCGAAGGAGGAAGGAGTTTAGACAGCAGAGCAAACGAGGGAAAACAGCAGGTTGGCGGAACAGACCAAAGTGGACACAGGAACAGCTGGTTCAGGGGCTCAGATTGGTCAGTTTAGTCTGCGCTGACTGCAGCCCGTCCAGAAAATTAGCAGGTTGCAGTCAAACATGCGGAGTGGAATCCGACAAACGACCACAAGAGGAAAAAAAAAGTTGAAAGGTTTCGTGTCCTTCCTGAAAGACAGCTTGGCTTAAAGCTGGCTTGTTCATTCCTTCAGTGGTTGAGTAATAAATAATAATAATAATAATAAAATTAAATAAATAAGCGTCACAGTAGCAAACACATTTAATACAAAACACGACGGACAGATCTGTTATTGTACAAAGAAAGGGGGATCAAAAAAACTGCCTTTATTTACCTCTGCAGCACAGCCACAGGCATGTACACAATATAAATAGAAACATTCTATAAACGTATGTACAATTGGCATTTACTGGCATGTACAACTGTTCACTAGCAGCGCTGCAGTTTTCCAATAGCCCCTCCGTGAAATTAAAAATGAACTGTTCCTCTAATCTGATCTTCAGCGGTCTGTTTGGCGGGACCAGAACTAACGACCAGGACAAACTCGTTACACTCGCCTGCTGTTGGACTCCACTATGCTGCCGAGATTCAGCACTTACCGGGTTTTAGGTAGACGCCGTGTCCGTGTATTTACTGTAGTGTGTGGTTTTGGAAAGAAGGCTGATGTCGTTTCCTACGCCACTGATCTAATTTCAGTCGAGCAGCACAAACTAGCAAACGTTATTTCCAGAACCGTCTGGTGGCCTGGTTTCCCAAATACTGGCAAACCATCACAACGTTTCGGAGAGCTGAGTTAAAGGAACTGCCCCGATGCTAACAGAGAGTGAAACAGTAACGGTAGCCCCCTATTAGCATATCATGCTAATCGACATCTATACATCTCCAGAAATATAAAACTGAATTAAACTCATCGTTAAGGAATTCGTGGTAACTGATGAGTTGTAGCCTGCTAGCATGTTTGGCTGAGCTGTTCCTTTTGGAAGAACAGTCCAGTCAGAAATGCTAATGTTGCTAAAAATAAAAAATAATAATAATAATAATAAAAAAGAACAGCCCTCGATTAGCACTGTGCATTTGTTTAGGCTGTTCCTTTGGGGGAACAGTTCTGTCAGTGGGTAACCATGAATGAAACTCAATAGTCATCAGTTAGCATTATGGAAACCGTGCTAAATGACAAGTACTGGTGTCCATGCTAAGTTAGCGTACTTGTTTGAGCTGTCCCACTCAGTAGAGAGGTCCAGACAGACACGCTAACGTTGCTAACGATTGCTAATACCATCACATTAATTAAGTACTGGTCTCCATCCAATGTTAGCATGTCTGGCTGGTGGCTTTTAGAAGAATAGTCCAGTCAGAAATGCTAACGCTGCTAAACAGGAATGAAAGTGAACAGCCCTCGAGTAGCATCATGCATTTGTTTGAGCTGTTCCTTTGGGGGAACAGTTCTGTCAGTGGGTAACCATGAATGAAACTCAAGAGTCATCAGTTAGCATTATTGGAACCGTGCTAAATGACAAGTACTGGTGTCCATACTAAGTTAGCGTACTGGTTTGAGCTGTCCCACTCAATAGGGAGGTCCAGACAGACATGCTAACGTTGCTAACGATTGCTAATACCATCACATTAATTAAGTACTGGTCTCCATCCAATGTTAGCATGTCTGGCTGGTGGCTTTTAGAAGAATAGTCCAGTCAGAAATGCTAACGCTGCTAAACAGGAATGAAAGTGAACAGCCCTCGAGTAGCATCATGCATTCGTTTGGGCTGTTCCTTCGAGGGAACAGTTGTGTTAGTCGGTAACCATGAATGAAACTTAAGAGTCATCAGTTAGCATTATTGGAACCGTGCTAAATGACAAGTACTGGTGTCCATACTAAGTTAGCGTACTGGTTTGAGCTGTCCCACTCAATAGGGAGGTCCAGACAGACATGCTAACGTTGCTAACGATTGCTAATACCATCACATTAATTAAGTACTGGTCTCCATCCAATGTTAGCATGTCTGGCTGGTGGCTTTTAGAAGAATAGTCCAGTCAGAAATGCTAACGCTGCTAAACAGGAATGAAAGTGAACAGCCCTCGAGTAGCATCATGCATTCGTTTGGGCTGTTCCTTCGAGGGAACAGTTGTGTTAGTCGGTAACCACGACTGAAACTCAATAGTCAGCATTGAGGACACCATGCTAAATGACGAGTACTGTTAGCATGTTTGGTTGAGCTGTCCTATGCAGTACAGCGCTCACGTTAACAGAGTCCCGCCGGTGTCCACGCCATGTTAGCATGTTCGCTCGAGCTGCTCCTTTAAGGTCAGCTCTGCAGGAAAGGCGCCTGCACGTTGAGGTTTGTCCAGCAGAGGGAGACAAATTCTAATACTCATTCTAACAACTACTGGTCCTGGTCAGACAGACTCGCTCAGACCGCCACACGTCCATGCTCACGTCCTCTCGGGCTCCCTTCCACACAGCGGCTATCTGCTACGCTTCCTTTGCTTGATCAGGAAGAGGTTTTCGTCGGAGGGCTGCTGCTTCTTGTCATTAGCTGCTTTCTTCAACCACTTCTTCAGCTTGTTCTTCTTCTTTTGGCTCTTTTCCGAGCCCTTCCCTGAGCCGAACAGCATGGCGGGGCTCTGTTTGGCTCCGCACAGCGGGGTGGAGGCTGCTCTGTTGTGGGGGCTTTTCTGGGGCCCTCGGGGAAAGTCCTGGTCCGCCTTGACCGCGGGCACTTTCTTCTTCTTGTTCTTGTTCTTATTCTTGTTTTTCTTTTTACCCTCTATTTGGTGAATGGGAGGGGTCTTCTTGGGGGTGGTCTTCTTGGGGGTGGTCTTCTTGGGGGTGGTCTTCTTGGCGGGGGTCTGTGTGCTGACTTTGGGCGTGGCCTGCGGGTGGTGTTTAGGGGTGTGAGCGATGCGTCTCTTCGGGGTGTGGCCGGTGGGCGTGAATGGGAGCAGCGTGTTTTTGGGGTTGGGCTTCTGTTTCTTTCGGGGAGGCTGGGCAGGTTGGAGAGGCTGGGCAGGCTGGGGAGGCTGGGCAGGCTGGGGAGGACATACGGCTTCGTCCTGCTGCTCTAACAGACCGGCCTGCTGTAACTCTGCACAACACAGAAAGAGAGACGTTAGTTCCAGGAGAGGAGAGGGCGAATGTCGCTGATTGGCTGAGACAGATTGCACGTGTGAAGTTTGCTGCTTTCGCTTTGCTCTGGAGCTGACTGTCTGCGCTTTGCTCTGGAGCTGACTGTCTGCGCTTTGCTCTGGAGCTGACTGTCTGCGCTTTGCTCTGGAGCTGACTGTCTGCGCTTTGCTCTGGAGCTGACTGTCTGCGCTTTGCTCTGGAGCTGACCGTCTGCGCTTTGCTCTGGAGCTGACCGTCTGCGCTTTGCTCTGGAGCTGACTGTCTGCGCTTTGCTCTGGAGCTGACCGTCTGCGCTTTGCTCTGGAGCTGACCGTCTGCGCTTTGCTCTGGAGCTGACCGTCTGCGCTTTGCTCTGGAGCTGACCGTCTGCGCTTTGCTCTGGAGCTGACCGTCTGCGCTTTGCTCTGGAGCTGACCGTCTGCGCTTTGCTCTGGAGCTGACTGCGCTTTGCTCTGGAGCTGACCGTCTGCGCTTTGCTCTGGAGCTGACTGTCTGCGCTTTGCTCTGGAGCTGACTGTCTGCGCTTTGCTCTGGAGCTGACTGTCTGCGCTTTGCTCTGGAGCTGACTGTCTGCGCTTTGCTCTGGAGCTGACTGTCTGCGCTTTGCTCTGGAGCTGACTGTCTGCGCTTTGCTCTGGAGCTGACTGTCTGCGCTTTGCTCTGGAGCTGACTGTCTCCGCTTTGCTCTGGAGCTGACTGTCTGCGCTTTGCTCTGGAGCTGACCGTCTGTGCTTTGCTCTGGAGCTGACCGTCTGCGCTTTGCTCTGGAGCTGACTGTCTGCGCTTTGCTCTGGAGCTGACTGTCTGCGCTTTGCTCTGGAGCTGACTGTCTGCGCTTTGCTCTGGAGCTGACTGTCTGCGCTTTGCTCTGGAGCTGACTGTCTGCGCTTTGCTCTGGAGCTGACTGTCTGCGCTTTGCTCTGGAGACTGACTTCTGCGCTTTGCTCTGGAGCTTACCGTCTGCGCTTTGCTCTGGAGCTGACCGTCTGCGCTTTGCTCTGGAGCTGACCGTCTGCGCTTTGCTCTGGAGCTGACCGTCTGCGCTTTGCTCTGGAGCTGACCGTCTGCGCTTTGCTCTGGAGCTGACCGTCTGCGCTTTGCTCTGGAGCTGACCGTCTGCGCTTTGCTCTGGAGCTGACTGTCTGCGCTTTGCTCTGGAGCTGACTGTCTCCGCAACAAGCTCTGGAGCTGACGGTCTGCGCTTTGCTCTGGAGCTGACCGTCTGCGCTTTGCTCTGGAGCTGACTGTCTGCGCTTTGCTCTGGAGCTGACTGTCTGCGCTTTGCTCTGGAGCTGACCGTCTGCGCTTTGCTCTGGAGCTGACCGTCTCCGCTTTGCTCTGGAGCTGACCGTCTGCGCTTTGCAAGCTGACCCGTCTCCGCTTTGCTCTGGAAAACCGTCTGCGCTTTGCTCTGGAGCTGACTGTCTGCGCTTTGCTCTGGAGCTGACTGTCTGCGCTTTGCTCTGGAGCTGACTGTCTGCGCTTTTCTGGAGCTGACTGTCTGCGCTTTGCTCTGGAGCTGAGTGTGTGCGCTTTTGCTATGTAGCTGACTGTCTGCGCTTTGCTCTGGAGCTGACTGTTTGCGCTTTGCTCTGGAGCTGACCGTCTGCGCTTTGCTCTGGAGCTGACCGTCTGCGCTTTGCTCTGGAGCTGACCGTATGCGCTTTGTCTGGAGCTGTGTCTGCGCTATGCTCTGGAGCTGATTGTCTGCGCTTTGCTCTGGAGCTGACTGTCTGCGCTTTGCTCTGGAGCTGACTGTCTCCGCTTTGCTCTGGAGCTGACTGTCTGCGCTTTGCTCTGGAGCTGACTGTCTGCGCTTTGCTCTGGAGCTGACTGTCTGCGCTTTGCTCTGGAGCTGACTGTCTCTGCTTTGCTCTGGAGCTGACTGTATGCGCTTTGCTCTGGAATCTGAATTTGCGCTTTGCTCTGGAGCTGACCGTCTCCGCTTTGCTCTGGAGCTGACTGTCTGCGCTTTGCTCTGGAGCTGACTGCGCTTTGCTCTGTAGCTGTCCGTCTTATTTGTGGAGCTGACTGTCTGCGCTTTGCTCTGGAGTGACTGTCCCGCTTTGCTCTGGAGCTGACGTCTGCGCTTTGCTCTGGACTGACTGTCTGCGCTTTGCTCTGGAGCTGACTGTCTGCAAAGCTCTGGAGCTGACTGTCTGCGCTTTGCTCTGGAGCTGACTGTCTGCGCTTTGCTCTGGAGCTGACTGTCTGCGCTTTGCTCTGGAGCTGACTGTCTGCGCTTTGCTCTGGAGCTGACTGTCTGCGCTTTGCTCTGGAGCTGACTGTCTGCGCTTTGCTCTGGAGCTGACCGTC
>JAMWET010002715.1:57500-67500 GCA_024036415.1 Prochilodus magdalenae | reverse complement strand
TTAGGTACCTACACCTATCTACACTCACTGCCCAGTTTATCAGCTCCACTGACCATACAGGCTGTAGTCCATCTGTTTCTCTGGATACTGTATTACCCTGTTCTTCAATGGTCAGGACCACCACAAGACCACCACAGGACCCCAACAGAGCAGGTAGGATGTGGGTGGTTGATCAGTCTCAGCGCCACAGAGACACTAATGTGGTGGTGGACTGAGAATCGTCGGCCAGCCAACAGCATCCTATGGGCAGCGTCTTAGAGGCAGTTTCTTGGAGGCAACATCCCGGGGGCAGCGTCATGTGGGCAGTGTCCTGTAGGCAGCGCCCTGTGGGCAACGACATGTGGGCAACGTTCTGTGGGCAGCATCCTGAGGGCAGCGTCCTGAGGGCAGCGTCCTGAGGGCAGCGTCCTGTGGGCAACGTTCTTTGGGCAGCGTCCTGAGGGCAGCGTCCTGTGGGCAGCGTCCTGAGGGCAGCATCCTGTGGGCAGCGTCCTGTGGGCAGCGTCCTGTGGGCAGAGTCCTGTGGGCAGAGTCCTGTGGGCAGCGTCCTGTGGGCAGCGTCCTGCGGGCAACGTCCTGCGTGTAGCGTCCTATGACCACTGATGAAGGACTAGAGGGTGACCAACACTGCACTGTGCAGCAGCAGATGAGCTATCGTCTCTGACTGTCCATCTACAAGGTGGAGCAGCAAGGTAGGAGTGTCCAATAGAGTGGACAGTGAGTGGACACAGTGTCTCAACACTCCAGCAGCACTGCTGTGTCTGATCCACTCACACCAGCACCACACACTAACACACCACCACCACGTCAGTGTCACTGCAGTGCTGAGGGTGGAATCTGTATGTTACGCCGTGTGTACGGGCATTTCCATTTCTCAGGTGGCGTTAGGTGAACTCCTATCGGAGACCTCTTCATAGAGTCCTGAAGCTGGACCGTCTCCACTGGACCAATCACCTGTCCCTCCTGCCTGACCTGAGGATCCTGCTCGTCAGCCTGCGTGACCAGAATCACCCCAGCGGAGCCACCAGCACTGGGACAGAGAACCGGGGGACGGTGCTACGTCACATGACTCCCTCCTGGATTCATCAGTGAGTTCGAGCACTGAGCTGCTCTGTCATAATATCTCTCTAGCTGCGTCTCTTTCTTCATCCAGGGTCTACCAGAGGGGGATGGGTCCCTCTCTTGAGCCTGGGTTCCTCTCGAGGTTTCTAACTCCAAGTGAGTTTTCCCTTGCTGTTGTTGCCCTTGGCAACATCTGTTAGACCCAGATTCCTGTCCTTACTCCATCTCTCCCTTTCTTTAAGCTTTTATTCCTCTAGTTCCTCCATAAACTGCTTTTCTGAGGCAACATCAGCTGTAAGGAGCACTGTATAGGACTGACTGACAGCCCGAGGCGTCAGTTCTATAGTGAAGAGCTCTGTGTGCTGCAGCTACGCCGCGTGACTCACATGGCCGAAGTGTCCCTGTCTAGAGCAGTTGTAGCAGAATACCGAGGTGCTGTTGGCCTTCTGATCAGTAGCCCTGACTGGGAGACCCTTCTTCGTCTATATAGAGAGAAAGGAAAGAAAGAGATGGATGTCAGCTGAGAATAACGATGATGGGATGATACAGGCATTCAGGATATTATGAATTATCTCCACACAGGCCAAATCTGAAACACTGTGCTGTACCTTAATTAGCATTCTGCCAACCACACTATAGGCACTCCATACATCCTGCACCGCCATTCCATATAACGCCATCTCCTCAAACCCTACTCTACTACTACTGTGAGATCGACATCACATCAGTTAGTGAGTCAGTGTGCAGCAGGGTTAGTCTACTTAGAGCAATAGTCATATACACTCGTCATCAAAGAACAGCTGCACCCAGAAGGAGGTGTGGGAGTGCGGTGGTGTTGGGAAGGAAGATAAAGGTGACCAGGATCAATAACTGATGATACATTTAGACTGATATGATCAATATTTACTGAGCTACACATACAGAAGTCTGTCTCTCAGTATGGTGTTGGGTCGCCGTGTTTGCTAAGCCAACACGCCAGATGTCTCGGTATGGAGCTGCAGAGGTTCCTAATGGAGTCCTGTGATAATCCATCCCATGCATCCTCACACAGTTCCTGCAGATGGTGCGGTAGGAGGAACACCAGGCCTTCTGGACGTGTGACAACAAACCGGTCAACATGGTGCTGACCACGGTGCCTCCACACACGGATTCGTTGGGCGTCTCCACCAAGACTAAAGCGGGACTCGTCACTGAAGATGACCCGCTGCCATTCTGAGCCACTCCATGACAGTCTGGTACGACACCACTGCAGTCTTTGGTGACGTGGTGTTAAGGACAGTCGTGGTAACGGTCTGTGTGCACGTCGTCCTGCAGCCGTCTGTCAATGGTGCTGGCACTACCAGGGTGACTCATGGACGTCCATTGCATGTCTCACAATGTCAGACCTACCCGATTCATTCGTTCTGGGTGCAGCTATTGGTGCTACTATCTTTTTAACGATGAGTGTATTCCAGCACCCTAATGACCTTGTAACTCTGAGATTCCAAGAACATTCCATGGAAAAATGCCGGAATGATGTTTTCCAAAAACGCCATTCCTTGTTTTCATAGCCACGGCCCGTTCTGACCCAGAGCTACTGATGCTGGATGCCGACTACACAATGACAACCGTGTGTCAGCTGCACCTTTAGCCTGCCCCCATTCTATCACCCACCAGGACCGTGTTCGTCTCATGCGGAGGCCTTTGTGTTTAGCAGCACCTTCACCCTGCCCTCATTCTATTACCCGTAAACACTTCCTTTTATTCACTTCTCCGGCACACGCTGAATAAGAGGGCTGACTTATAACCTGTCCTCTCCCTCGCTCCCTCTCTCCTTCTTTCATCCCCCTCTCCTCCCTTTCTCATAGACATTCCATTTCTTCTTTCCATTAAGCAGATTGGAGGGAGTGATTACTGAGCCTATCAATGAAGCTCAGTAATACGCTACTGATAACACACTGCCTTTGGAGAAACTTGCTCTGTGTGTGTGTGTGTGTGTGTGTGTGTGTCCCCATCTGGTCCCGGAGAGCCCAAAGGCGTTTCACGCTCCATCGCCCTCCGTAAATACGCTCTGATAAAGAGAGAGTAAGCCGACTGGTGTGTGTGTGTGTGTGTGTGTGTGCGGGTGTGTGTGTGTGTGTGTGTGTGTGTGTGTGTATGTGTGCGGGTGTGTGTGTGTGTGTAGAGAAAGGAACTATGCACATATTCTCTTTTAATGTCTCCTCAAGGGGTTTACACACACCCGCACACACACACACACACCCGCACACACACACTCTCTCTCTCTCTTTCGGTAAGAAACTGCACATGTGATTTCACCAATATGTCAGGTCCTAACCACAGCTCTCAATTCCTGTCTCTCTGTCTCTCTACTATCTCTCTCTCTCTCTCTCTCCCTCCCTCCCTCTCTCCCTCTCTCTACAGTAAATTGGAAGAGCGCTGTATGTTATAAGAGGAGTTGGTCATTATCAGCTTGGGCCTGGAGACTGCACCTCCATCACCATCACAAAGGCCATAACCTCCCCCACAAACCCTGTCTTTCCCTCCTTCCATCACTCCTTTTAGATCTCCCAGACTGCCTTATATTTGTCTACTCATCTGTCCATCACTCTCTTCTCTACTGCCTCACGTTAGCCCGGTCAGGCTGGCCTATAAACCGCCGTACAAACGTTGGAAGCTACTCTAACCGTTTAATTCTACTAGACCGTCCCTACTGCAGAGCCAACATTACAGCAGCTCAATATTAATAACGAAGGGTCACTCAGATTTCTCACACCAAAGGAGGATCCATCATTCCAACAGCACCACAAAACAACACGGCCCGGTCAGACTCTGAAACTGTGGTGAAAGGGGCCCCGGCTTTTGGCCCAGTCAAACTCTGGAACTGCAGTGAACAGTGTCCTAGCTTCTGTCCAAGTCAAAGTCTGGAATTCCAGTAAGAAGTGTCCCAGCTTCTGTCCAAGTCAAAGTCTGGAATTCCAGTAAGAAGTGTCCCAGCTTCTGTCCAAGTCAAAGTCTGGAATTCCAGTAAGAAGTGTCCCAGCTTCTGTCCAAGTCAAAGTCTGGAATTCCAGTGAACAGTGTCTCAGCTTCTGTCCAAGTCAAAGTCTGGAATTCCAGTGAAAAGTGTCCTAGCTTCTGTCCAAGTCAAATTCTGGAATTCCAGTGAAAAGTGTCCTAGCTTCTGTCCAAGTCAAAGTCTGGAATTTCAGTTAAAAGTGTCCCAGCTTCTGTCCAAGTCAAAGTCTGGAATTCTAATAAGAAGTGTCCCAGCTTCTGTCCAAGTCAAAGTCTGGAATTCCAGTGAACAGTGTCCTAGCTTCTGTCCAAATCAAAGTCTGGAATTCCAGTGAAAAGTGTCCCAGCTTCTGTCTAAGTCAAAGTCTGGAATTCCAGTAAGAAGTGTCCCGGCTTCTGTCCAAATCAAAGTCTGGAATTCCAGTGAACAGTGTCCTAGCTTCTGTCCAAATCAAAGTCTGGAATTCCAGTGAACAGTGTCCTAGCTTCTGTCCAAGTCAAAGTCTGGAATTCCAGTGAACAGTGTCTTAGGTTCTGTCCAAGTCAAAGTCTGGAATTCCAGTAAAAAGTGTCCCAGCTTCTGTCCAAGTCAAAGTCTGGAATTCCAGTAAGAAGTGTCCCAGCTTCTGTCCAAGTCAAAGTCTGGAATTCCAGTGAACAGTGTCTCAGCTTCTGTCCAAGTCAAAGTCTGGAATTCCAGTGAAAAGTGTCCTAGCTTCTGTCCAAGTCAAATTCTGGAATTCCAGTGAAAAGTGTCCTAGCTTCTGTCCAAGTCAAAGTCTGGAACTTCAGTTAAAAGTGTCCCAGCTTCTGTCCAAGTCAAAGTCTGGAATTCTAATAAGAAGTGTCCCAGCTTCTGTCCAAGTCAAAGTCTGGAATTCCAGTGAACAGTGTCCTAGCTTCTGTCCAAATCAAAGTCTGGAATTCCAGTGAAAAGTGTCCCAGCTTCTGTCTAAGTCAAAGTCTGGAATTCCAGTAAGAAGTGTCCCGGCTTCTGTCCAAATCAAAGTCTGGAATTCCAGTGAACAGTGTCCTAGCTTCTGTCCAAATCAAAGTCTGGAATTCCAGTGAACAGTGTCCTAGCTTCTGTCCAAGTCAAAGTCTGGAATTCCAGTGAACAGTGTCTTAGGTTCTGTCCAAGTCAAAGTCTGGAATTCCAGTGAACAGTGTCCCAGCTTCTGTCCCCGTCTAAGGTAAAGGAGCGACAGCAGTGAAGTGTGTTTAATCGATCTTCACTCGTGGCTGATTTAGGGGATTCGTAGACGTGCCTTTGTGCCTTTTCTGACAATGTTAAAAAAGTTTTGGATCAAGATTTCAGGATGTGACTGAACTTTGACCCCACATTAATCCTGACGCTGCCCCTTAGTCAGATTAGCTAGCTCTCGTAATCTCACTTTCAGGATCAGATGATGGATTATCCTCACTAGCTAGTAAACACGGTGAGGTGCTCTAACTCTCTCTATCATTACTTCTTAGTGCATCACTCACTCTTTCTTCCTTCTTTCCTTTTCCAGACACACTCCCTTCTCTTCCCTTTTATTTCTCCCCCTATCCCTCACTCGCTCATCCCACCTCTGACAAACACTCGTCTGTTTTCTTGTTCTTAGCAAGCTTTCTGTTCTTATCTCAGCTGCTGCTGTCTCTCTCCCTCTCTCGCTCTGTCTCTCTCTCTCATCTCTCATGCAAATTGGCTTGTGGGACAGCCCACACACACACACACACACACACACACACACACACACACACACCTCCCCCCTCCCTTGACCTTGAGCTCCTGTTATTGCGCTCGGCCTCAGAGGTGGAGGGAAAAAAGGAGGAAGAGAGCGAGCGAGGGAACAAAAAGCACCCCATCCTCCTCCCTCACTCCCTCCATCCGGTCCTCCATGCATAAAGCTCTATAGCCCTATTAATTACCGCGCTTTTGTGCGCCTCTATCAGCCCCATCTAAACGGATTAGCGGGCCAGAGGGTGGTCCCTGATACGCTTGTGTTACAGGGCCAAGAGTCAGCCACCGCTTTCAGGGGGTCACAGGACAGACCCACGCGCACACGGGGGACAGAATGCCTGCAAATATGCAACGACAAGCTGCACAAACGCAGGCCTGCGCGCATGCGTACACCAACGTCAGACTGCGTGTCGTTCAGCAGCTCCTGAGCTACTGCCCTACAGAGCTGTATCAGAGCCCAGCGATAGGAAAGTGACCCAGCTTCTGACCCTGTTACACTCAGGAATTCCAGTGAAAGGCGTCCCAGCCTTCAAACTGGCCCTGCTGAACTCTGGAATTCCAGTGAAAATCCTCCCAGCCTTTAAACTGGCCCTGCTGAACTCTGGAATTCCAGTGAAAAGCGTCACAGCCTGAGGCCCAGTCAAAAACTGGAATTCCAGTGAATAGTGTCCCAACCTCTAGCCCTGGTAAACTCTGGAATTCCAGTGAAAAGGGTCTCAGCCTCTGGCCCTGCTGAACTCTGGAATTCCAGTGAAAAGCGTCCCAGCCTCTGGCCCTGCTAAACTCTGGAATTCCAGTAAAAGCGTCTCAGCCTCTGGCCCTGCTAAACTCTGGAATTCCAGTGAAAAGCGTCCCAGCCTCTGGCCCTGCTAAACTCTGGAATTCCAGTAAAAAGCATCCCAACCTGTTGCCCTGCTAAACTCTGGAATTCCAGTGAAAAGCGTCCCAGCCTCTGGCCCTGCTAAACTCTGGAATTCCAGTGAAAAGCGTCCCAGCCTGTTGCCCAGTCAATCATTGGAATTCCAGTGAAAAGCGACCCAGCCTGTTACTGTTGTTACTGTCGTTACTGTTGGTTCAGGGAATCAAGCTGGTGACCCTCTGGCCCATTAGTGCCACCCGCACACCACTCAGTCACACTGTAGCCAGTTATACTTAGTTACTGCATCCTGTCCGCTCCCGAACCGATCACACGCTCTCGCTTTTCACCAAATTCACCAAACTGAGAAGAACAGAACGTATGAAAATCCTGATAGAGGAGAGGATACACAGTGACTTTCCCTGAAGCCAGATATTAGAGTTCCATACAAAAGGCCTAGTGATGCAGTCATCGTGCCAAAGTCGTTCAGCTTGAGGCTGTGATGTCGTATGTAAAGCCTGGACTGATTCTGGAATCATATGTATTCCTAAAAAACCCAGTCGACCAGACAGACTGCTAGGATTCGGAGGCTGTGGGACCCCCTGCTCTGCCCACCGCACCTGCCAATAAAGTTACAGTTACAGTTAATAAAAGTCTTTTGGGTTATAAACCATTACGAAACCTGTCACAGCGGCCATAGGTAAAATCCTGCCACTGTTACACAAACTCAGATTAGTGCACAGTGTAGCACACATACTATACAGTTTTCATACTTTACGTTTCTAATATACTGCAAAAAATGAGGCCTTGGATAGCACAATGATCTTCCATCCAGCTGACGTTTCTTACAGTGCTCATTTAGAGCTTGGTGTAAGCTCATATTTAGGATTATAAACAAGACAAATACAAAAACATGGAGGGGAATTTAACAATCCAAAAATTAATTTTAAAATTAATCCTTACTATGAGAACCCTACTTCTCCAGATCTCATTAGCAGTGTACATCTTTCACTGTAGCTGATTTTATGGGTCATTAGACAGGCACAGGTCGGCCTTTCAGACCACACCAATGAAGGCCGAAATAGAAGGGCTTCTGTGCACACAGATAGACATCATCGCTGTGCGGTGAAAAACACGCATCTCCGTTTTCAACGATTTTTACATGGAGGCATTGTTTGGACACAGCAGCTGCTGTTTACACTGTGTGATAATTCCATGACGAGCGGGCCAACAGACACGGCCTGACCTGCTTGGAAAGACGTCTGGTTCCATTGGCTTCCAGTAGAAGGAGATGAGGTTTTTGGCCTCTCCTGTAAAATCACCGATCTGGAGATGCTCGTTTCCCATTGGACAGAGACGGTATACACAGAACACACACACACACAGACAGACAGACACACACACACACACACACACACACACACACACACACACACACACACACACACACACACATGTACACACACACATACACACACACACAGACACACACATACATACATACATACACACACACACACACACACACACACACACACACACACACACACACACACACATACACACACACACACACACACACAGACACAGACACACAGAACACACACACACACACACACACACATATACATATACACACACAGAACACACACACACACACACACACACTTACACACACACACACACACACACACACACAGACACACAGACACACACACATACATACACCTACCCACCCACCCACACACACAGACACACACACATACACCCACACACACACAGACACATACAGCCACACACACACACACACACACACACACACACACACACACAGACACAGACAGACACATACAGCCACACACACACACACACACACACGCACATACACACACACGCACATACACACACACGCACGCACGTACACACACACACACACACTCTGAGTAATTGGCGAGCTGCTCTTCACCTTGGCTGCTGGTGGAGACATCGCTAATCCCTAAAACCACACCCAACTGAACAGTTACCAGTACGAGCACACAACACACACACTCACACACACATACACACACTCACACACACACACACACACACATACACATTCATACACACACACACACACACACATACACACAGAGACACACACACACAGACACACACACAGAGCCACAGACACACACACACACACACACACACACACACACACACACACAGACACACACAGACACACACAGACACAGACACACACACACACACACACACACACACACACAGACACACACACACAGACACATACACAGACACAGACACAGAGCCACAGACACAGAGACCGAGACACACACACACACACACACACAGACACACACACAGAGCCACAGACACAGAGACCGAGACACACACACACACACACAGACACAGAGACCGAGACATACACACACACACACACAGATACACACACACAAAGCAAACAGTCTTTGTGTGGTTGGCGGATTAGAGGTAGGTAGTGGGATTTGGGGCGAGTTTTACATTCGCTACTGAAACTCTGGGGGACCCTGGAGGAAGACTGATCAAATACTGCTCACTCTGTCTCTGTGTGTGTGCGGCAGTGTGTATGTCTGGTAAGGAGAGGCGGGGTGGGTTGGGGGGTTTGGAGTTCTCCTACTGCATCCTACTCTCACCACACACCACAGCTGAACACCCAGGGGTTGCCAGTACCTCAGAATCCTTCTGTGTGTGATTGCAATGGAGGGATTCAACCCAAAAACTGAAAAACTGAATCAAGATGAAATTTAATAAACCAATGCACACAGAATCACAATTGTACTGAATCACTGGTGATATTTAGGTGCTGATCTGCTGAATCACTTCTGATAGAATCACAGTCTGTCTGAATCACTGGTGATATTAATGTACTGATCCACTGAATCACTTCTGAAAGAATCACAGACTAACTGAATCATGGAGATATTAAGGTACTGATCCAGTGAATCACTTCTGAAAGAATCACAGTCGTACTGAATCACTGGTGATATTAAGGTACTGATCCACTGAATCACTTCTGAAAGAATCACAGACTAACTGAATCATGGAGATATTAAGGTACTGATCCACTGAATCACTTCTGATAGAATCACAGTCTAACTGAATCATGAATATATTAAGGTACTGATCCACTGAATCACTTCTGATAGAATCACAGTCTAACTGAATCGTGGAGATATTAAGGTACTGATCCACTGAATCACTTTTGAAAGAATCACAGTCTGTCTGAATCATGGAGATATTAAGGTACTGATCCACTGAATCACTTTTGAAAGAAATCACAATCGTACTGAATCACTGGTGATATTAAGGTACTGATC
>JAMWET010002715.1:47500-52500 GCA_024036415.1 Prochilodus magdalenae | reverse complement strand
CCCTCATTTAAGTTTAATGGAAGTCAATGGAACCAGACGTCTTTCCAAGAGGTTTTGACTCGTTTCTGTTGGTCCGTTCTTCATGAAACGTTCACACAGTGTAAACAGCAACTGCTGTGTTCAAATGATGCATGAAAGTGAAAATCGACAAAAATGGAGATACATTTTTGAAGGTTCAGTTAGCAGGTAAGAGCACAGTTCTGCTCAAAATACTGCAATGCACACAACATTATGGGTGACATACCAGAGTTCAAAAGAGGACAGACTGTTGGTGCACGTCTTGCTGGCGCATCTGTGACCAAGACAGCAAGTCTTTGTGATGTATCAAGAGCCACGGTATCCAGGGTAATGTCAGCATACCACCAAGAAGGACGAACCTCCACCAGCATCACGTAGTGACCTGGCCACTATCCTGCAAGAAGAATGGCTTAACCTCCCTCTGACCACTGTGCACTACAGCTCTGAACCTACAGGGACGACACCAGACCACACCCTCACACGACCTGAGCTTTACAAAACTGTAGTCTACAGATACGAACCGATTCAAACCAGCCTGCACTCAGACATGGTGAGGTTCCACACAGCTGGGGGTCCAAATTCACAGTCAGCTGAACCACAGTGAAACAAAGACCAGGCTCAGGGCCCTCTGTTCAGCCTTACTGACATCTCTGAGCCCAGCCGCTAACCAGTCTACGCTACAGCCGGTTAGCACGCTGGTCACTTCAGCGCCATGCTACTGTAATAACTCCTGGACAAGACTACTGTCCTTAACGTAAGACATCGTTCAGGCATGACTACTGAAAACCCGGAATGATTCCCATTCCCAGTATCCCATTCCCTGGAATTCCCCCAGAACTACTAAAACTTCTGGATGCAGATTAGGATTCCCAATCGCTTTTAGACAAAGCACAACAGACGAATATCGGACTGGAGAGAAGCAGACGGAGTGAGAGCAGGGAGGGAGAGAACGGTGAGAGGGAACGGAGGGAGAGAACTGAGAGAGGGAACGGAGAGAGGGAACGGAGGGAGAGAACTGAGAGAGGGAACGTGGGAGAGAACAGAGAGAGGGAACGGAGGGAGAGAACAGAGAGAGGGAACGTGGGAGAGAACAAAGAGAGAGAATGGAGAGAGGGAACGGAGAGAGTGAACGGAGAGAGGGAACGGAGAGAGGGAACGGAGGGAGAGAATGGAGAGAGAGAACGGAGGGAGAGAACAGAAAGCGGGAACGTGGCAGAGAACAGAGAGAGGGAACAGAGAGAGGGAATGGAGGGAGAGAACAGAAAGAGGAAACGTGGGAAAGAACAGAGAGAGGGAACGTGGGAGAGAACAGAGAGAGGGAACGGAGGGAGAGAACGGAGAAAGGGAACGGAGAGAGGGAACGGAGGGAGAGAACAGAAAGAGGGAACGTGGGAGAGAACAGAGAGAGGGAACAGAGAGAGGGAACGGAGAGAGGGAATGGAGGGAGAGAATGGAGGGAGAGAACAGAGAGAGGGAACGGAGGGAGAGAACGGAGGTAGAGAACAGAGAGAGGTAACGGAGGGAGAGAACAGAGAGGTAACAGAGGGAGAGAATGGAGAGAGGGAACAAAGGGAGAAAACGGAGAGAGGGAACAGAGGGAGAGAACAGAGGGAGAGAACGGAGAGAGAGAACAGAGAGAGGGAACGGAGGGAGAGAACAGAGAGAGGGAACGGAGGGAGACAACAGAGAGAGGGAACTGAGGGAGAGAACAGAGGGAGAGAACAGAGGGAGGGAACGGAGGGAGACAACAGAGAGAGGGAACTGAGAGAGAGAACAGAGGGAGAGAACAGAGGGAGAGAACGGAGAGAGAGAACAGAGAGAGGGAACGGAGGGAGAGAACAGAGAGAGGGAACGGAGGGAGACAACAGAGAGAGGGAACTGAGGGAGAGAACAGAGGGAGAGAACAGAGGGAGGGAACGGAGGGAGACAACAGAGAGAGGGAACTGAGAGAGAGAACAGAGGGAGAGAACAGAGAGAGGGAACGGAGGGAGAGAACGGAGAGAGGGAACAGAGGGAGGGAACAGAGAGAGGGAACGGAGAGAGAGAACGGAGAGAGGGAACGGTGGGAGATAACGGAGGGAGGGAACAGAGAGAGGGAACGGAGAGAGAGTACGGAGGGAGAGAACGGAGGGAGAGAACAGAGAGAGGGAACGGAGAGAGAGAACGGAGAGAGGGAACGGTGGGAGATAACGGAGAGAGGGAACAGAGAGAGGGAACGGAGGGAGAGAACGGAGGGAGAGAACGGAGGGAGAGAACGGAGGGAGAGAACAGAGAGAGGGAACGGAGGGAGAGAACGGTGGGAGGGAACAGAGGGAGAGAACGGAGGGAGAGAACAGAGGGAGAGAACGGAGGGAGAGAATGGAGGGAGAACATGGATAAACAGCTTCATCTGTAAGTACGAGCTCCACGTCCCGACAAGAAGCCCTGCTGAGATGTTCACCTCCACAGCTAACGATCAGTAATCAGCACCTTCCAAATAAACTCTCTCTCTCGCTCTCTCTCTCTCTCTCTCTCTCTCTCTCTCTTACTCTCTCACTCATTCTCTTACTCTCTCTCCCTCTCGCTCACTCTCTCGCTCACTCTCTCGCTCACTCTCTCTCCCCAAAATCAATACATCACTGGGGTAGAAATGAGCTCACACATCCCGAACACATTCACACTGGAGCACACTTCCCAGCAACCCTTCCTCCGCTTCTGCAGCAGTGCCTCTCACAGGCCCATAGATGGCGCTGTGAGTCCAACACCACTCTGTTCATTCCCTCACAAGCACACAGCAGAGTCTCTCTCTCTCTCTCTCAGCCTTTCTTCAAGCAGTTTCCCTCCCTCCCTCCGTCCGTCCCGACCAGGCCTGCCTGGCCCTTCCTGTTAATCTGGACCTTCTCGGTTTCCTTGTCTTGATCTTTGTCCTCTCGTCCTCTCTCTCTCTCTCTCTCTCTCCTTCTCTGGAGGACATCTGTGTACGAGTGGGAGCTTCTGGTTCGGCTGCTTCTGAGTTTGTCCTAAATTTCAAACTGGCCTAATTCAATTACACCAGCGCTCCGGTTTAGGCCGTGAAGGATTATTGGGCTAATCAATTCACGGAGAAGACGGGATTTTGGAAAGCAGGTTTAGAAATGCTAATCAGCCGCCAATACCCTCTCCGAGTGCCCCGCGGAGCGCTCTGCGCAGGCCTTCCCTCCAGCACGGTGTAATCACACAGAGTGTCCGAGACTGTACTCTTTACAGAAGACCAGACTCTTTGATTGGGAATGGGAAAGAGAGGTTTGCTGATGGGGTATTCGAATGGGCGGATACTAGCCTACAACTGCAGTCCATTTCCTATGTAGCAAAAAAAAAAACAAACAAAAAAAAAAACTCAAGTTTGGAATTTCTGTTTAGTGAATTTCTGTTTTGGGAATTTCCATTTAAAAAAAAATCTGTTTAGGGAATTTCTATTTAGGAAATTTCTGTTATGGAAATTTCTGTTTAGGGAATTTCTATTTAGGAAATTTCTGTTATGGGAATTTCCATTCAGGAACCTTCTGTTTAGGGAATTTCTATTTAGGAAATTTCTGTAATGGGAATTTCCATTCAGGAAATTTCTGTTTAGGGAATTTCTATTTAGGAAATTTCTGTTTAGGAAATTTCTGTTATGGGAATTTCCATTCAGGAAATTTCTGTTTAGGGAATTTCTATTTAGGAAATTTCTGTAATGGGAATTTCCATTCAGGAAATTTCTGTTTAGGGAATTTCTATTTAGGGAATTTCTATTTAGGAAATTTCTGTTATAGGAATTTCCAATCAGGAACCTTCTGTTTAGGGAATTTCTATTTAGGAAATTTCTGTTATGGGAATTTCCATTCAGGAAATTTCTGTTTAGGAAATTTCTATTTAGGAAATTTCTGTTATGGGAATTTCCATTCAGGAAATTTCTGTTTAGGAAATTTCTGTTATGGGAAATTCTATATAGAAAATTTCTGTTATGGGAAATTCTATATAGAAAATTTCTGTTTAGGGAATTTCTGTTATGAGAGTTTCTATTTAGGAAAATGTCTGTTTAAGGAATTTCTGTTCAGGGAATTTCTGTAATAGGTTGTCATAGTGAATCTGAGGGTTTAAAGGTCAAGTACTTAAATAAACATCTATGTTTAAAATGTATCTTGATAACATATCCCATCATGATGACATGCCATCACTGACTAAAGCAAAACCAAGTTTGTCCAAATTAGTATGTTGGCAGGAGACCAAACTAAAAGGTCCTAACATTTAAAAATTAAAATTTGTAAAATTAATGTAATGTTTTTTTAATTAAAAATTAAAATTTTACATTTAAAATGTAGAAAAAAAGCTTTTCAAAAAAAGCAAAAATCAAAAAAAGTTACAAACCAGTAAAAACACATATATATATATATACATACACACTTAAATACTTGACCTTTAAACCCTCAGATTCACTATAACAACCTATTACAGAAATTCCCTAAACAGAAATTTTCTATATATAATTATATATATATATATATATATATATATATATATATATATATATATATATATATATATATATATATATATATCAACATATTAATTTACTGTTATATACAAACACAAATAAAATATTTATATATATGTTTTAAGAATCTTTCAGATGAAACTCAGGTTGTCAAAATTCAGGTTTTAAGATGCTACTTGCGGTCTTTAGCTATAGACCGTACCTACAGATCAGACGACACAGCAGCTTGATAAATTACAGTTTAAAGTAAGCGTGAGCTGCTAACAGTAATCATAAGCTTCCACTATCTCCATTAGCCTCGTAGCTCCAGTGTAAACCCTCTGAAGCACCAACCCCACCACATCCCTGCTGATGAAACACATCTAGAGGGAGGAAATGGGGTCTGTTTGGAACCGGGTCTAAGCAGCTAGCGTGGATCCTGGAGGGAGATCATCATTTCACTGGGAGGTTTAGGACATGTAGTTCGCAGACCGTTCCTTCACAGCCAGCG
>JAMWET010002715.1:40000-42500 GCA_024036415.1 Prochilodus magdalenae | reverse complement strand
ACCCCCAAAATTCAGAAAGACAGAGTAGACTGTATGTATCTTACTGTGATGTGATACTGTCTCCAAATATCTGGACATGCCTGTGGGGAGAGGGAGAGGGAGAGAGAGAGAGAGAGAGAGAGAGAGAGAGAGAGAGAGAGAGAAACACTGTTACACACTGTGCAAAGGTAAGAGGAACAACAGCTGTAACAAATGAGCTGTAGTCCATGGTCTATAGTAATAGATCCCAGATATGCTGTTACACTCTGAACTGTTCCATTGAGTATCTACTAAAAAGATTTACCAAGTAAAAATTATTCAATATATACTACAAACTGTTCAGTGTCCAAAACGCTGTTCAGTGACGACTATAAACAGATGATTCCACAACTAATACAGATTACCTAGTCGACCCAATAAATTATTCAGGAACTACAATTAAATGTAAAATAAAAAAAAACTGAACATTATCAACTATGTACTACTAATTTTTCAGCATCTATTATAGATTATTCAGTAACTACTATGAATTATTCAGTATCTACTATGGATTATTCAGTATCTACTATGGATTATTCAGTATCTACTATGGATTATTCAGTATCTACTATGGATTATTCAGTATCTACTATGGATTATTCAGTATCTACTATGAATTATTCAGTATCTACTATGAATTATTCAGTATCTACTACAGATTATTCAGTATCTACTATGGATTATTCAGTATCTACTATGAATTATTCAGTATCTACTATGAATTATTCAGTGTCTACTATATATTATTCAGTATCTACTATGGATTATTCAGTATCTACTATGAAATATTTAGTATCTACTATGAATTATTCAGTGTCTACTATATATTATTCAGTATCTATTACATATTATTCAGTATCTACTATGGATTATTCAGTATCTACTATGGATTATTCAGTATCTACTATGCATTATTCAGTATCTACTACAGATTATTCAGTATCTACTATGAATTATTCAGTTTCTACTATATATTATTCAGTATCTACTATGGATTATTCAGTATCTACTATGAAATATTTAGTATCTATTATGAATTATTCAGTATCTATTACATATTATTCAGTATCTACTATGGATTATTTAGTATCTACTACATATTATTCAGTATCTACTACAGATTATTCAGTATCTACTACGGATTATTCAGTATCTACTATGGATTATTCAGTATCTACTATGGATTATTCAGTATCTACTATGAATTATTCAGTGTCTACTATATATTATTCAGTATCTACTATATATTATTCAGTATCTACTACAGATTATTCAGTATCTACTATGGATTATTCAGTATCTACTATGAAATATTTAGTATCTATTATGAATTATTCAGTATCTATTACATATTATTCAGTATCTACTATGGATTATTTAGTATCTACCACATATTATTCAGTATCTACTACAGATTATTCAGTATCTACTACAGATTATTCAGTATCTACTATGAATTACTCACTGTCTACTATATATTATTCAGTATCTACTATGAATTATTCAGTGTCTACTATATATTATTCAGTATCTACTATGGATTATTCAGTATCTCCTATGGATTATTCAGTATCTACTACGGATTATTCAGTATCTACTACGGATTATTCAGTATCTACTACGGATTATTCAGTATCTACTATGGGTTATTCAGTATCTACTATGGATTATTCAGTATCTATTATGAATCATTCAGTGTCTACTATAAATTATTCAGTTTCCACTATGAATAATTCCATTCTGCCTAATAACGATACAGAATTATCTATAAACTACACATCTATTATAAATCATTCAATAATGACTTTAAATTTCTCAGTTTCTAAAATAAAAGATTTAGTGACTTATGTTAGAAATAAACAGCTATGAGTTATTAAATAAGTACTATGACTCACTATAAGGTCTCTACTATTCATTATTCACTACCTGCTAAAGTACTAAACTTGGTTTAAATGGGTCCAGGGAATGTACCTGCACAGTAACTCAGTCCTGAACACAGCTAGACACTAAACACATGAAGACAAACTGGATACAGAGCACACTCAGAGGCAGGGAGAAAGACTGACATGATGCGGGGGCAAGGGAAGGACAGAGAGAGGGAGAGCAGGAGGGCTGGAGGGGGAAAAGCAAACTGAATAAAACACAAGCATGTAATTCTAATATTGGGCCAACAATAATCTATTACACCTATTCAGGGGTGCAGCGCTTGTCTGGAGATCCTAGCCACAGGCAATCATAGTCAGGAGTCCGAGAGAGCACAGTCGGCTAGGTGTGGTCAGTTAGTGCAGTGATAGCCAATGCAGCTGTGTGTTAGGTGATCTAATCAAACTGGCAGCTAGTATTCTCCTACCTTGTTGAGGAAGCATGTGCTAGATTCAACCCCACTGTTACGACTGTAGCCCTCCTGTTCAAATAAACCTGCTAATGGTAAGTCCTAGCGGCACTGTGAAACACTGAAGTACATCAAGTATGAACTGTTCAG
>JAMWET010002715.1:30000-35000 GCA_024036415.1 Prochilodus magdalenae | reverse complement strand
AGTGGTGATTAATGCACATATACTACCGTCATCAACACTGTACTTACATGGTATAATGTCTCTACAGTCAATAACATCAAACTACACTTAGGAGTCAATAGTAATACTACTGAAACCAGACTGTATATTAACACTACTGAAATTAAGAGTGTATAGTAATAATACTTAAATCAAAAGTGTACATTAATACAACTTCGATTAGACTGTATATTAATACTACTGAAAGTGTAGTGTATAGCAATTATACTTAAATCAAAAGTGTATATAAATACTACTGAAAGTGTAGTGTATAGTAATTATACTTAGATCAAAAGTGTATATAAATACTACTGAAATTAGAGTGTATATAAATACTACTGAAATTAGAGTGTATATTAACACTACTGAAATTAAGAGCGTATAGTAATAATACTTAAATCAAAAGTGTATATTAATACAACTAAGATTAGACTGTATATAAATACTACTGAAATTAGAGTGTATATAAATACTACTGAAATCAGACTGTATATTAATACTACTGAAACCAGACTGTATATTAATACTACTGAAATCAGACTGTATATTAATACTACTGAAATTAGGAGTGTATAGTAATAATACTTAAATCAAAAGTGTATATAAATACTACTGAAATTAGAGTGTATATCAATACTACTGAAATTGTATTGTGTATTAATACTACTAAAATTAAGAGTGTATAGTATTACTATTAAAATTAAGAGTGTATAGTATTACTATTAAAATTAAGAGTGTATATTAATACTACTGAAATTAGATTGTATATTAACATTACTGAAATTACACTGTATATTAATACTACTGAAATTGAGTGTATAGTAATATGACCTAAATTAAGAGTGTATAGTAATACTACTTAAATTAAGAGTGTATATTAATACTATTTAAATGAATTGTATATTAATAATACTGAAATTAGATTGTATATTAATACTACTGAAAGTGAAGTGTATATTAATACTACTGAAATTATACTATATATTAATACTACTATAATTAGATTGTAAGATAATACTACTAAAATTAAAGTGTATATTAATACTACTGAAATTAGAGTGTATATTAACACTACTAAAATCAGACTAAAGTAATACAACTGGAATTAGATTGTAAGCTAATACTACTGAAATTAACGTGTATATTAATACTATTGAAATTAGAGTGTATATTAATACTACAGAAATAAGAGTGTATATTAACACTACTAAAATTAGACTATATATTAATACAACTGGAATTAGATTGTAAGCTAATACTACTGAAATTGAAGTGTATATTAATACTACTGAAATTAGAGTGTATATTAATACTACTAAAATTAGACTATATTAATACAACTGGAATTAGATTTTAAGGTAATACTATTGAAATGAAAGTGTATATTACTACTACTGAAATTAGTATATATTAATACTACAGAAATTAGAGTGTATATTAATACTACTGAAATTACAGTGTATATTCATACTATTGAAATTACAGTGTATATTCATACTATTGAAATTACAGTGTATATTGATACTACTGAAATTAGACTACAAATTAATACGACTGAAATTACAGTGTATATAACTGAATATTGTGCAGTGTCCATGTATAGTGTATATGTGGAGTTGTGTATATCGTGGACTGTCAGCTAGTAATATGTATACTGGCACTGTACTAGAGAGACGCGAACCACACAATCCAAATTTCTTGTGCGTGTCAACATACTTGACCGATAAACCTGATTCTGATTAAACGCAGCAATGTGATTAATACAGTAGATGTTAAATTAATTACATTCACATTCAAGTGAACCAGCAATGTTGAATATCAAAAGCTAGCACAGACTAAAGCAACGTAGGCGATAGAAACCATGCATGTCACCAGGAAACCACTTTACTTTGCACAAAGCGTCACATTTCCAAACCATTTATCTGCAAATCTAAAACCAAAGGGCAGGGCGTTTCTAGCTGGGTGCATCTGAAACCAGCATCATGTATAAAACATTACTGGGTAATATAACTATTAAAATATAACTGCCTAACTAACAAACAGACAAACTATCTGATCAAAACCTCCTGGCCACTCCAAACCTGGACCTGTAGAAGTGAAGGACAAGCCCACATAAGTAAATACAGTAAGACTCTATCGCTAAATTCATCATGAAAACTTACCTGGATCTTCCAGCTTTATGTGGGACAGTGGCATGATATATTAAATGAGTAGCCAATCACAGGCCCTCTGTATTTTGCTGATCCACGGTCACCCACAGTAGTCATTTATGAACTGATGTGTAACTGTCTTGTGATCCTCAGGTTATAATCCAGATTATTACAGGTTGTGTGAAGTTTGGGAGTAGGTTCAGGTGGCGTGTGGAATTGTGGGGCTTGGTATCTGGATCACCCAACTGTAAATGCAGTGGGACTTGTAATGCCTTTAATGCACTGCAATAAATATTTATTTATCTTGTTCCATTTCAGTGTAAACAAGGAGTTTAAGGGCACACAGCTAACGTTAGCATTAGCAAACCTGCACATGTGGTGGTAATCATAAACCTTAACCAATCACCCGGCTCGCAATTTCACTATATGCTGAGTCACAGCTCCTGTAACATCATGTGCTTCACGTTGGCACTCTACACTGGCCAGAGGAGTCCATGAGCATCAGACTAGCCAAAGCAACAGCAAAGAGGAAAACTACAGCTCCCCATAGTCTGGAACGTCATGGTTTGGGTGAGGTTTGGGAGTAGGTATAGATTGTGTGTGGTAGTTACGCTTTAGGTTTCAATTTGCATCAATGCACTTTATAGATATGGACGCTGAGCACCTACACAGGGTTCACAGTGGACCATCAAAACCAGGGGGCCCTTCGAAAGAGCCGTCCCATATGAGAAGCTCTTTGCTCTGCTCTTTAGCTGGGATAAACCCAGTCAGAGTGTGGGGTGGAAGTGTAGGGTCTGTTTTGTTTACTGTCCATACCTCTTTGTCCTTATCCGAGACCGCCCAGTTCTCCGGCCCCCCTCCATCGTCAACATAACCTACACAGCAGAGGAGAAATAAGTGATCAGCCCAAACACGGATACTGAGATCACAGCAGGCCTGTGCATCTCCACCATTCTACTGCAGCGCTGATGTGACGGAGGCAGGGGTGGGCGACACGATGGTTACTGTAGTGGGGGTAAACGGCGCTGTGGTGCACTTTCCTGAGCAAACTGCGAACGCACCGCTAGGCTTTGTTTCATAGCTCGGCCCGGTGAAAGTCCAGTCCAACCAAAAACAAGGGAATCAGTACCGCACTGGTGCATGTGTGTCTTGTATCGCCTCGGACACCTCGGACACGGTGTGCTGTGATCTCCCCGAGTTATTAAGCTTCTAGAGGACTTCCTGTGGGGTGCTTTCCAGAACACAAGAGCTGATAATGAAGGCCATGTCGCCTGACAGAGCCCTGACTGACCACTGTGAAAGCCATTACAACGTCCAGCACTACAATCACCATATGGCACCGTCCCTCTGCTTCCACCGACAGAAGCGCAGGCATTCCAGCAGTGTTCAGCTTCATCTCATGTTCGTTAAGTTTGGGCGGGATTTGTCATGCAGATTGTGTGTGTGTGTGCGGGTGTGCGCGTGAGTGCGAGCGCATTGTCCGAGCGAGCCCCGAAACACCCCTAAGGAGCCCCACTACAATAGACAGGAAACATTTCCTTTAATCCTGATATCCCCCTTTTCTCCTCGTTTCTCCCTCTCTCTCTCTCTCTCACACACACCTCCGTGCTCCTATGTGGGGGAACCGTCTCGTCAGTCACGGGCCAGCAATCACACACAGCCAGGGAAAGGAGGAGCTCAGTATGATAATCCTGCCATGGCTATTCACAATGACACCCGCACACACACACACAGACACACACACACATACACACACACGATCACAGTGTATCCTGCTTAACTAATATCAATAACTTACACGTATACATACCACAACATCTAATACACACACACACACACACACACACACACACACACACACACACACAGACACACACTCACACACACACACACATCCTAACACACACACAGACACACACACACACACAGACACATCCTAACACACACACAGACACATCCTAACACACACACACACACACACACACACAGACACATCCTAACACACACACACATATCCTAACACACACACACACACATACAGACACATACACACATCCTAACACACACACACACAGACATACACACTCACACAGACACATACACACACACACTCACACACACACACACACACACACACACACACACATCCTAACACACATACGCACACATACACACACACACACAGACATACACACTCACACAGACACATACACACACACACTCACACACACACACACACACACACACATCCTAACACACATACGCACACATACACACACACACATATATACACACAAACACACAGACACAGACACACACACATACACATCCTAACACACACACACACACACACACACACACACACACCCACCCTAACACACACACACACACACACACAGACACATACACACATCTTAACACACACACACACACAGACATACACACTCACACACACACACACACACACACACACACACATCCTAACACACATACGCACACACACACACACACACACACACACAGACACACACAGACACACACACACACGCACGCATCCACACAGACACACACATAGACACATATAGACACACATAGACACACACACCCACACCTTTTTTTGCCAGTCCTTTATTTTGTGTTATGTTTAAATCCACAGCTCCTACACAGCAGTGCTGTAATCCCTGTTAATCCATTACACTGTTCCACTTCAGCATGAACAAGGAGCGTAAGGGCACACAGCTAATGTTGCTGGTGATCTTATGCTACATTGCAATACACTGAAATACATCACATCACCAGTCCTAGCATCATCGGTCCTAGCATCACCAGTCC
>JAMWET010002715.1:0-20000 GCA_024036415.1 Prochilodus magdalenae | reverse complement strand
CAAACTCTGAAGCTGTAACGTCAAACGTAGAGCCAGGAACGATCGGGGACGCTGGAAGAACGAGGGACCCCGGTGCTGGAGCCTATCACCGTGCTCACTGGGCAGAAGGCCGGAAACACCCTGGACAAGCCGCTCCTGCTGGTGTGGGTTCACGTACACAGCTCTGGCCTTTGGGTGCCATGTTTGGTCACCGCACACCGATGCTAACCTGCATTTAAACCCCCAGTGAGAGGCGGCCCCTAAACGCTCGCTGTGTGTGCGCTCTCGTTCAGCGCTAGCCGTGTGTGTATAAAGACATACAGACAGGCCCATCGCCCGCTCCCCATTACCAGCACCAAAACCAGGGCACACTGCCAAATCCGCACCCCACTACCCACAATGCCGAGGGGCACTCAGTGGGTACCGCTGTGCCCTTAGCACTCTGTGACCCCACGTTTTAGAGGAGGAGGGGGCGCTGGGTGGGGACGGACCGGGGCAGGTGGCCAAACCTGTCCGTCATCGTGGTGAAGCCTCGTGCTACCCAGAGGGGGCCCAATTAACGCTCAGCGGGGCACGGCATGGCAACAGCACCGCGACCGCACGGCAACCGTACGCTCCAATCAGAGCGGCAGACGGGTAAGTGACAGGAGATAAGGGGGTGTGTCACATGGGACTTGCACGCTCGCAGACACACACACACACACACACACACACACACAGTCTTTGTGTGGGGTTAAACTGAGGCCTAAATTAATTAATTAATTAATTAATTGATAGACATATAAGCAACAATGGTGCTGGTTCAATATAAAGCCCAGCAGTGGTACTACCGTGTTGGGTTCTTTCAACTAACTGTGCAACCGCACAAACTGGAACACTGAAGTTCACAGACTTACTGCAACCCGGACACAGCCAATCAGATTCTTCTCCATTCAGGTCACTCTAAATACCATAGATACATAACTCACAGCCAACATACACGACCAGGTCTACACAGAGCCAGCAGCAAAGCCTTCTCAGCACAGACCAGTCGCACCGCACGCTCCCCCGTCTCAACTGTGTTCATCTGAGTGTGTTTATAAAACACACAGAGGCACAGCATTTCAGCCGTGACCTCCTAATCTGGGTGAAACCGCAGGACCGCCGCTGTTACAGGACGAAGGGTATACGCCAATGAAGAAAATGAGCGCTCTGCTGGTCACTGGGTTAAAGTAGACACCTGCCTTTACAAAGACATTACATTCAAAATGGAACAAATTAATTAAAAATTAAATTAAAAAATTATATATATATATACATACACACACACACACTCTCACACTCAGCCTGTATGTGCATTATATATATCGTCGCTGTCCAATGAAAACCATGTATCTCCATTTTTGTCCATTTTTACTTTTATGCATCATTTGACCACAGCTGCTGCCGTTTACACTGTGTGAGAATCTCATGATAAATGGACCCACTGAAACAGCCCAAAAGTGTTTGGAAAGACGTCTGGTTCCATTGACGTCCATTCAAATGAAATGAGGTTTTCGGCCTCTCCTGTAAAGTTGCCATTTTGGAGATACTTGTTTTTTTTTGGACAGCGACGATACACACTATAATATACAGGGGTTGGACAATGAAACTGAAACACCTGGTTTTAGACCACAATCATTTATTAGTATGGTGTAGGGCCTCCTTTTGCGGCCAGTACAGCGTCAGTTGGTCTTGGGAATGACATATACTGCGTCCTGCACAGTGGTCAGAGGGAGTTTAAGCCATTCTTCTTGCAGGATAGTGGCCAGGTCACTACGTGATGCTGGTGGAGGTTCGTCCTTCTTGGTGGTATGCTGACATTACCCTGGATACCGTGGCTCTTGATACATCACAAAGACTTGCTGTCTTGGTCACAGATGCGCCAGCAAGACGTGCACCAACAGTTTGTCCTCTTTTGAACTCTGGTATGTCACCCATAATGCTGTGTGCATTGCAGTATTTTGAGCAGAACTGTGCTCTTACCTGCTAACTGAACCTTCACACTCTGCTCTTACTGGTGCAATGTGCAGTTAATGAAGGTTGGCCACCAGGCTGGTCCAATTTAGCCATAAGACCCCCACACTAAAATGACAGGTGTTTCAGTTTCATTGTCCAACCCCTGTATATACAGTCACTGTCAGAACAAAACCTTGTCTGTTATGTATAATAACATGCTGAAATTTTAATGATTTGATCAAAATGACGGTTTACGGTCCATTCCTGTTGGTTCATTTATTCTAAAACTGTGTTCAGGGTTGAAAGATAGGACAATGACAGCAGCAGCGGCGGCGCACCATAGAGCTTCATATCAGCGTCAGAAAGGTCAGTATATGTTTTATAGCTCCACCCATCATCATATGCTGTAAGACGTGTACACGAGAGCTGGTAAGAAGAATAAACAAACCACAGCACTAATAAGTAAAGGGTAGTTTTGTCCTGATGGACCATCTCACTGAATATTTCAGACTTCTGTTGATCGCCTTGTCACTAGCAAACAGTCACACCTGCATTAATGCTCTGGTAGCGACTGTTCTAGCTCACGTTGTGCAGACTCCCCAAAAATGCTAGCTAGTACGTGACTAGCCGGCGCAGCTTCACACACATAAAACCATCACATGTCAAATGACTGACTGTTCCTAACGTTCCACACTCAGCTTCGGGCTTCAGAACACGTTTCCTGATTTCTCTTTAAACTGAGGGATCTACCTGCCCACCACAGGGCCCGGAGCGATGCAGTCTCACTTCCTGATCTGAAATGCAGGGGTGTGGTTAAAGTTAGGCTCCGCCCACAGAGCAACATCTGCATTTTGAACTTGAAGAGCTTTTATAAAAAACAAAAATAAAAAAACCCACCTAAAATAGGTACTGTTAAAAATAGAAATGTACTGGACTGTAATATTTTTAATAATACCAGACTATCATATTAATATAATATTAGGAACCGTCACTATAGAAACAATAATAGAATAGACATATCAATAGATAGTAATAACAGTAATAAATATGATGATTGTGTGAACAGTAGCTCAATTATTAGCTAGCATTTATTTATTTAGCATTATATATATATATATATATATATATATATATATATATATATATATATATATATATATATATATATATATATATATATATATATATACCATATATACACACACATCTATATATATATATATATATATATATATATACACACACACACACACACACACACACACACACACACACACACATATACATATATATATATATATATATATATATATACACACACACACTATACACACACACACACACACACACACACACACACACACACATATATATATACTATATATACACACACACACATATATACATATATATATATATATATATATATATATATATGTGTGTGTATTTATGAGTACAATATATGTATATACTCCATATATACACACACACACACTGCTACATACCCCACTGAACAGAACTCCAGCGGAGGTGCAGAACCTCAGCCAGGCATCTCAGCCCAGTAACCTTTTGACCACTTACACCCTCCATGTAAATGACCACCCTAACAGACGTCCCGGAGCCCGTATCAGCGGTGCTACCAGGCTCACTGTGGACCCCAGCACGCGGCCGAGGGGTAGCGAGGTGAGGAGGGGCGGGCCGGCGGTGCTGCTGGTGATGGGGGACTGAAATATTTTAATAAAACCGCTGGGTTGCGACTTCAATTTCATTTTGATGAAAAGTCTCCTGTGGGAGCGTTTTCCTATCGGGCTGAGGGGCAGATCGAATTTTCCTGATTGTTATTATTGTTATTATATGAACAGAGATAAACAGCGGCGTCAATCTGCTACATTTCCTCCCCTTATCGGCGCGGCTGGAGGAAAAAGGGAAGGGCTTTCTCTCCCTCTCTCTCTTTCTTTCTTTCTCCTGGCCCCTCCGCACCGTAATTAGTCTTCCCCCTATTCATATTCGCCCTCTCCCTCTCTCCCTGCACTCGGAGGGAGCGAAGGCCGTGTTCGCCAAATTAAAAAATTTGTCATTAAGTGGAATTTACCATAATGCCAGTTTATCTTCCAGCGGTTGGGGCTGGTGGGGTGGGGGGTGGTTTGAGGCTGGGGTGGTGGTGGTGGAGGGGTGTGTGTGTTTAAGGTGGGGGGGGTCTGTAAATTGAAAAAGAGGAATAATCCTGCCCTCTCTATCGCCCTCCTCGGTCCACACGCGGCCCAAATCCACAGCCATTGGGGTAATTAAATAATAAAGCTTTGCCTTTTTAATTTGCCCTTTTCCTGCTACTGTAGACGCCGTGGCCGCTGATGATTACGGGGGGCTGAGGGAACAGGTGGGAGGGGAATGGACAGTCCAGCCTGCACATACACACAGACACACATTAGACCAGGAAGTGTAATATACATACGGTATATACCTCACACACACGCACGGGTATTACAAACACACAGCAGTCTTCTAGTGTCACGGAAGACAATGGGATTTCTGCAGCGTCCCCCGGAAAGGCAGCCAAAGCCCCCTTTTTGGGGCGCCCACCGTGTTGGTTCAGCATGGGCGGCCTGGAATAGGATATGAGCTTGGGTGGGGTTTGGGTCCCGCTAGCCTGCAGCTATGTAACTGCTCTGATTATGGAAAACGCACATGATGTCAGAGCGCCGGCCAGCCGCTCCCTGAATAACATCCCTGACGGCTCGTGATGGACACCCAGCGTAAGGAGGAGCGGCGCAGGAACGATCCATACATGAATGTTAATACCGCCGTTAATCCCGGCAGCCTTCCTCATAAACCGCCCGGGCCCCACAGCACGGCCAGGAGGCTCCGGGAACCGCACTCCCAGACCCCATAACCTTCCCAACCCTCCCAGACCCCACAGCCTTCCCAGCCCTCCCAGACCCCACAGCCTTCCCAGCCCTCCCAGACTCCACAGCCTTCCCAGCCCTCCCAGACCTCCACAGCCCTCCACAGCCTTCCCAGCCTTCCCAGCCCTCCCAGACCCCACAGCCTTCCCAGCCTTCCCAGCTTTCCCAGCTCTCCCAGCTCTCCCAGCCTTCCCAGCCTTCCCAGCTCTCCCAGCCTTCCTAGCCCTCCACAGCCCTCCCAGCCCTCCCAGCTCTCCCAGCTTATAGAAAAAAGCAGACAGTGCGACTCCTATACACCCTCGCACACTCCCTTACACTCCCAAACACCCCGTACACTCCCTTACACTCCTATAGACCCTCGCACACTCCCTTACACTCCTATACACCCCCCAACACTCCCTTACACCCTCCTAGCCACCCAGTACACTCCCTTACACTCCACACAGCCTTCGCAGCACTCCCTTACACTCCTATACACCCTCGCACACTCCCTTACACTCCTATACACCCTCGCACACTCCCTTACACTCCCAAACACCCCGTACACTCCCTTACACTCCTATACACCCTCGCACACTCCCTTACACTCCCAAACACCCCGTACACTCCCTTACACTCCTATACACCTTCGCAACCTCCCAGACCTCCCAAACACCCCGTCCCAGCCCTCCCACACTCCTACACAGCCTTCCCTCAGCACTCCCTTACACTTCCCTTAACCCAGCACTCCCTTACACTCCTATACACCCTCGCACACTCCCTTACACTCCTATACACCCTCGCACACTCCCTTACACTCCTATACACCCTCGCACACTCCCTTACACTCCCTTACACTCCTATACACCCTGGTACACTCCCTTACACTCCTATACACCCTCGCACACTCCCTTACACTACTATACATCCTCGTACACTCCCTTACACTCCTATACACCCTCGTACACTCCCTTACACTCCTATACACCCTCGCACACTCCCTTACACTCCTATACACCCTCGCACACTCCCTTACACTCCCAAACACCCCGTACACTCCCTTACACTCCTATACACCCTCGCACACTCCCTTACACTCCCAAACACCCCGTACACTCCCTTACACTCCTATACACCCTCGCACACTCCCTTACACTCCTATACACCCTCGCACACTCCCTTACACTCCTATACACCCTCGCACACTCCCTTACACTCGATAAAACCCCGTACACTCCCTTACACTCCTATACACCCTCGCACACTCCCTTACACTCCCAAACACCCCGTACACTCCCTTACACTCCTATACACCCTCGCACACTCCCTTACACTCCCAAACACCCCGTACACTCCCTTACACTCCTATACACCCTCATACACTCCCTTACACTCCCTTACACCCTCATACACTCCCTTACACTCCTATACACCCTCATACACTCCCTTACACTCCCTTACACCCTCATACACTCCCTTACACTCCCTTACACCCTCGCACACTCCCTTACACTCCTATACACCCTCGTACACTCCCTTACACTCCTATACACCCTCGCACACTCCCTTACACTCCTATACACACTTGCACACTCCCGTACACTCCTACATCCTCGCACACTCCCTTACACTCCTATACACCCTCGCACACTCCCTTACACTCCTATACACCCTCGCACACTCCCTTACACTCCTATACACCCTCGCACACTCCCTTACACTCCTATACACCCTCGCACACTCCCTTACACTCCTATACACCCTCGCACACTCCCTTACACTCCCAAACACCCCGTACACTCCCTTACACTCCTATACACCCTCATACACTCCCTTACACTCCCTTACACCCTCATACACTCCCTTACACTCCTATACACCCTCACACACTCCCTTACACTCCTATACACCCTCGCACACTCCCTTGCACACCTATACACCCTCGTATACTCCCTTACACACCTATACACACTTGCACACTCCCGTACACTCCTACATCCTCGCACACTCCCTTACACTCCTATACACCCTCGCACACTCCCTTACACTCCTACACACCCTCGTACACTCCCTTACACTCCCATACACCCTCGCACACTCCCTTACACTCCCATACACCCTCGCACACTCCCATACACTCCTATACACCCTCGCACAATCCCTTACACTCCTATACACCCTCGCACACTCCCTTACACTCCTATACACCCTCGCAGACTCCCTTACACTCCTATAGACCCTCGCACAATCCCTTACACTCCTATACACCCCCGTACACTCCCTTACACTCCCAAACACCCCGTACACTCCCTTACACTCCTATACACCCTCGTACACTCCCTTACACTCCTATACACCCTCGCACACTCCCTTACACTCCTATACACCCTCGCACACTCCCTTACACTCCTATACACCCTCGCACACTCCCTTACACTCCTATACACCCTCGCACACTCCCTTACACTCCTATACACCCTCGCACACTACCTTACACTCCTATACACACTTGTATACTCCTATACACCTTTATACACTCTTGCACAATCCCTTACACTGCTATACACACTTATAGCTAAAATACACTTCTATACACTCTTGTACACCCTTGTACACTCTCGCACACACTCATGCACTCCTATACACTTATATACACACTCATATACTTCTATACACTCTCACACAACCCCCATAAAGAGATGGTTCTTCTATGCTTTAAAGGAACCATGTATAACCCATTCTCCATCAAGCTAAAGAACCATTTCACCACGCAAAGAACACTTCCAGCATGGTGCTGTATAGAACCCATCTCTAAATAAGCTTCCTGTATAAAGACTGTAGCGCCTTGACAAGGTCCCTTCATTCATACTCCCGCCCAAAACGCCAATCAGGCACATGTTATTCATATTTCATATCAGAACTGCATATTAAACAGAGGCCTGGAGAGCTGAATCTAATATCCGATTTTTCCAATATTCACCGTGTCCACTCTCTACCTTTATTACAGCTCCCATTCCTTTCCGGAGACTCACGTCCAGCCTCCCACAGAAATCCACAGGGACATTTCGGTAACACTTGATTTACAGAGAGGCTACGTAACACCTTCATAACATCTCACAAACACTTCATAACCATTAAACCAACATTCATAAAGTATCCAGGGTTCACACTGTAATAATATGAGGGACTATCGTTTTACTGAGAGGCACTTTTCAAAATAAAAGTCCTCAAACGTCGCAATTACTGGACAGACAAAACAAAGGCGACTGGACAGAAAGTGCTATGACCTGTTTCGTCTAGGTTTCGCACTTTGTTATTCTTTCCTGTGTCTGCATTTTGTCTTTTCTAGTTTGTTACTGTGCCAGAGGGTTTATTCAACTGCTGAGACACTGATTAGGACACCACTGTTCACACCAAGTTGAAGTCTCCCGGGGTAAAAAAAAACAAAAAAAAAACAAGAAATGGCATTCAGGCCAGCCTTAATACTTCCTACCCATATCCAAAGTTCAGTCTTAGAGGATGGTTAAACGTCCTGCTTATCCATGTAACCCCAAACACATTCAGTGGTGTTGAGGTTCTAGACTCCAGGGTGGTAGGTTCTCAGTCAGGAGCTTCTTGAGCAGCTACACTTTCGATTCTCTAAATGCTCAAATGTCCGCCAGACTGTTTTGGAGGTTAGTGGAGCGAGTTGGAAGTTGCCGCTCAGGCCGGCCAATAACGCCTAACCGCCGCTGACTCTCAGGAAAGGCCAAGTCTCGTAAACCCAGTAATAAGGATCGATTGAGTCATCAAGGCAGCCCGAGGTTCGATCCGAATCAGACTTCCGATGTGCACGAACATCACGCTAACCGCCCGCTAATGAGCGCAGGTTCCACGGAGAACCTACCAACCTAATCGTGGGTATATTCAATTAAAGCCTCGGCACATACAGCTTTCATTCAACCGCGGACGAAAGACATTCACGCCTGCCGGCTGACTTCCTGTGGAGGAACCTCCGGAATTCTATCAAAGAAAGAAGTGGAGGAAAGAAGAAAAGTGTGGGTGTGTGAGGGGGTCAGGGGGTCTTGGACATGGGGTGGGCAGGAGAAGACAGACAGACAGATGGTGGGGCTATAGCTGGGTAAAGAGGGATGAAAGGGGAAGAGTTGGTGGGAGAAGGGTGGGCTGGGGTGCGGTGGGGGGGGGTTAGGGAAGTGTAACACGGCGGCATGTCCTTATTCCTGCTTCTACTCTTCCCCAGGGCAACCCGCTGCTTCTCCTCTCTCTCTCTCTCTCTCTCGCAGTCCTCCTTTATCTGGTCGGCGTCGTTCCTTTTAGTGCTTGTTTATTCATTAGATTGCTCCCACTATCTCCGCTTCCCTCCGTCCCAGTTAGTCAAATTAACAGAGGCTGTTTCCTCCGCACTTCCCGCCAGGATTTACAATGTATCCTTAACATGCAACACGCAGCACAATGCACTCATAGGGAATTTTACTAAGCACGGTTCTGCTCTGGACTCGGTGCTGGAATAAACAATATGGTGGAAGGACTTTGGGCCACTTGTGAACTCGGGCCGTCCATCCTTCTCTCTTTTCAGTCCAGCATTTGCATTTCTACACCCATCATCTAAAGAGCAGCTGCACCCAGAAGGAGGTGTGGGGTTGCGGTGGTGTTGGGAAGGAAGATAAAGGAGACCAGGATCAATAACTGATGATAAGTTTAGACTGATGTGATCAATATTTACTGAGCTACACATACAGAAGTCTCTCAGTGTGGAGTCAGGCCGGCTAACCCAACACGCCAGGCGTCTCGGTATGGAGCTGTGGAGGGTCCTAATGGTGCCCTGTGATAATCCATCCCATGCAGCTTGAACATCCTCACACAGTTCCTGCAGATGGTGTGGTAGGTGTGGAGGTGGAGTGACACCAGGCCTTCTTTCCAGACTTCTCGGTGCTGACCACGGTGCCTCCACACACGGATTCGTTGGGCATCTCCACCAAGACCAAAGCGGGACTCGTCACTGAAGATGACCTGCTGCCATTGTGAGACACTCCATGACAGTCTGGTACGACACCACTGCAGTCTTTGGTGACGTGGTGTTAAGGACAGTCGTGGTAACGGTCATGTAGTCCTGCGTGGTGCGGTGGTCTACCAATGGTGCTGCACGAACCGGATGACTCATGGAGGACACCACTGCTCGCTGGATGTGTGCTATCGTGGCTGTTGGGTCAGTCAGGTACAGAGATACGGCCCAAGCTTGCTTACGTCACATGTGGCCGAGAGTAAAACCTGAATGATTCACTGGACAGTGACGATGTGCACCCTTCACCTGCTACAGTGCACCTACACAAGTCATTCCAGCTACACCACTGGAGGCCTCTGAGGTCGTAAGCCTCTAACAAACTGATTAGCAATGTGCCCCAATCAGTGCTGAGCTGTTGGGTAATCTTATATAGACTTGCCCACGAGGGTCCGGACATACTGCCATCTGTAAAGCCAGGACAGGGGTGCCAGGACGAGGCTGGGCTACGTGACAACACGTAGGTCTATTGTTATTGGGCTTCATCTAATAACATGCTTCTCTGGACATGGTGAGGTGTTCCTATCTGTGTACATCATCCACACTTGTTTCGTTATGAGGTGAGGAAAAATTAGCCCTGCTTAGAAGGAACTGTAGAATGACCGTATTCATAGCCATGTTTACAGACGTAGCACCACGGCTCATGCCTTCTAGCGGACGTTTGGTAAAATCAATATCACGATATCACATCATCCATCAGTATTGAGATGTCAGGCTTTTGCCATATCACCCAGCTCTAACGCCACAAACTGGTTAAAGCTTTGGTTAGCAGCTTCCGTCGCTTGCTAGCTAGGTTAGCCTTCTAGCTCTAGTGCCGACTTTGAGAAGCCAGCTTCCTCCATCAACCTGTGGGTAACGTGTGAAGCTATTTTTGTTTTTGACCAAATGCCGCTTTGCAGGGATGCTCCGATGCCAAGACTCGATCCAGGTGGTCCAGAAGCGCTAGCCGGCGATGCCAGTTCTAGTTTTCAATAATCGTAACCTTCCAAAGAGCCCAAGTGACGGAAAAACAGCCGCTAGCAAACGGACGGCTCAATAACCCGACCTGAAAACGGAACCAGATGTTCGGAGGTGCGTGTACGGCTTCATCTCGCACATTCATCCAGAACTGTCATGCTTCCCGAATATGCCCCCCAAAGAATGGGCCCACTTTTGTCCCCGGCCGAGGGCCCTTGTGGAGCGTAGGATGTAGGGTGCGTGCCTCGCCCCTCCAGCAGCCCCGTGCTTTTCTCCACACTCCGGCAAAATCCCATTACATCCGCGGGGATCAGCAAATTGAATTGACGTATTTCTATGAACAACAGGAGGTTTCTTTAATACACCTTAGCGTATGCCTAATGCCCTCGCTAATGCCCCTCCATTTGAATGTAGTCACTTTAGGCCCCCGAAAAAGCCGTTAAATACGCCGTCAAAGAATACCTGCGGTTTAGCCCCCCGAAGGATTACTTTCTCGCCCACCCCAGCCCCCCTTTTTCTCCCTCTCCGTCCCTCCATCCCTCGCTAGCTCGCTCCCTTTCTCTCTGGTGCATGACAGAGACAGAGAGGGGGAAAGACGGGGAGAGAAATAAGGGAGGATATAAAAATGGGGAAAGATTTTTAGATTAAACGTAATGCTGAATAAATATGGGGAGATTTACGGAGGAGAAGTCAGTCACGCTCCGCACCTCGTAAACACTCTCCATTTTCTCCTTCTGCTGGTCCGGCGGGCCACTAAGCCGGCCAGCCGCTACAGACCCAATTACTATTGATCACGGCGCACTTAGAAAGGAAGGCGGCGAGACACGGAGCGGAGAGACGTAAACAATAAACGCAGAAATAAATAAATAAACAAACGAGACGCGAGTGAAAGCGTGGCTAGCGGACCAACGGTACCTCCCTGCGACGAAGCATCGCGCTTATAAGGAGGCAGCAGGAGGAGCAGGAGCGGCATCAAGGAAAACAGGCTAACTGCGGGGTATGGATACATTCCCAACAGGCACAAGAGAAAGGAATGATGGCCCACCACAGTGAAAATAAAGAGGGAGAATAAAGGAATACGGCCATCAGTGTGTCAAATAGCTAAGAAGCTACATGTTAAAAAATTAAGCCGCTATGTAAAAGTGTGTGGGCTCGTCTTCCAGCTCCACAATACAAATCAGAGTATCCGCCACTTTCCCAAAATAGCCTGACAGTCCGAGAAGCTAACGGGACAGTTTTCTAAATAGGAACCAAAATTAACGCAGAGTGGAAAAGAAAAACGAAATACAGGAGGAGATTATCTTAGATTACATAAAATAATCTACCAATTTTAATCAGTAGATTTCACAAATCAAACCTTCAAATTAAACCCAGGAATCTGTCGGTATAGTCCGGGAATATTCCAGAAGATAAACACTATAAAGACACCATATATATATATATATATATAAAACTGCTTGTTTTTGAGCTCCACAGTAGAAACAAAGGAGACGACGATTCACAACAAGATATAAAACAATCTGCCAATTTTAATCAGCAGATTTCAAAAAAACTTTATTAAACTAAATTCCACAAACAGCCAGTATCAAAGACAGATCATTTATCTTTCAGTCCAATAACGGAAAAGGGAAAATCCATACTTCATATAAGGTATTATTACTTATTACATTTTTTTTTTAAACTAACAGCTTAAGCTGAATTACGGATTCATTCTACAAAGTAATAGGCCAGGCCTGGTTTTAACGGCCCAAAATAAAAAGAAGTCTCATTTAAACCTCTAAAATCAAAACGGGGGAGGAAGTAGTTACTGTTATTACCCACAACATATCACATTAAATAAACGCTAACAGCTACTCGCTGTCTAGAACTAAAACAGGAGACAAACTAAGAGTTTAATTCAGAGAGTACTGTAAAAAACTGCATTCTGGGTAATTTTCTTTAAAAAAAAATCTTAAATAAGAACTTTAATTCTACCTTAAAACTAAAGTAGAAGGTAAGATTTATGGCAGAAGCTACAGTTATATATAACTTTTATTTATATATATATATATATTTATTTATTTATTTTACTCCAAATAAAAAATAAGGCAGTAAATAAGAAAATGTATCAACATAGAGTAGTACTTGCTGCATAAAAATTAACTAGGTACGTTTATGGTCTGAAAAAATTGTAGCTGGTAATTAAACACATACACACTTTACTGTTTCTGTTAGGAGCCACAAAACAAAAAGAAGAGCTCACTGTTCTGAAGCTCCACAATGAAACCATAACTGAAAATAAGAGAATATATAAAAACTAAAATGTATTATTATTATTAATAATAATAATAATAATAATAATAATAATGATAATAATAATAATAATAATAATAATAACAATAATAATAACAACAACAACAACTATAATAATAATACAAGTAATAGTAATAAAAATAATATTAATAAAATAATAGTAATAATAGTATTATTAATGCTAATGTTATTATTAATGATAATAATAATATTAGTAATAATATTAATAATTATTGTAGTAATAATAATAATAATAATAATAATCCATATAAAACACTAAGGAGCTGGGACTATGAGGAACAGCCCAGGCCTGGTGTTAAGAGCCGTGACCGAGCAGGAAGACGGCTTGTGTTGAAGCTCCACAGTGTATTAATAAGATGATTTCATCACACCATTTATTTTCCAAACGCTCCTGTTACCCCCCCCTCCGAGCCCCCCTATATAAAGAAGCGGACCTGAAGTCATACCGATTCCTTTCACCATCCGGGCTATGGAAATAGTTCCCCTTTCACATCATATAATGGCATCGTATAGCGGACCTGGGCCTTCCGTATGATAATGCGGGAATGGCAGGCTAAAACATTATTCGCCGCTGCAGATAAGACGGGACGGCTGTTCGCCCAACACTGCAATCACGCTGACGGTAAATGGTGGGAAGACTGCTACGATATGTGAGAAGACAGTCCTCCCGTTCGGCGGATATATCGGCGCTATTCCACCCGACTTAATACATATAGAGCCGGGCTGCTGCCATACATACAAGCCTGACTCCAGAGCATGGCTTAGAATTCCAGCTCATTCCCGGCACGGAGCAGGACTCCTCGGCTTAAAAGCCAGACACCGCCATAGAACCTCACATACTCACACAGAAGGCACCAGCACTACGCTTACACTGTTCCACTTGTACCATTAGCCAAGTATTACCACTCCCTGCGATCCACACGGACATCGAGTGATTCCGGAATTTACATCCGTGGCACATCAGTGATGGAGAGCATCAGGTTTCAAAGCCTCGCTGTGAGAAGAGAGAGAGCACGGCATGCACCAGAAACGGGGTCCATGTGGTACAACGTTCATTTACTGTGGCATGAGGCTCATTTACCATGGGCCAAAATAACCTGCACTGCACACTACCGATCTCCCAATCCAAACGTCATGGCATTCCGATAACAGGAATGAGGAATGCTTATGCATAACGGGAATTTTTCTCAATGTAAGCACAAACAGATATAGCCAGTGAAGAAAACAGCAGCTATTACATTTTCATTATTGGGCAAAAACGACCACACGTCATTCCTCGTACAATTTGTCCCATATTTGGGAAATTTGTCCCATATTTGGGAAAGAAAATTTTAAAATTGTGGATTTTAATTTTTATGCGTCATTCGTTCCCAACAGCTGCTGTTAACACTGTGTGAGAATTTCATGGTGAATGGACGCACAGCAATGGCCCACAACAGCTAGGAAGTAAGTCTGGTTCCATTGACTTCCATTCAAACTCAGTGGGGTTTTTGGCCTCTCCTGTAAAGTTGCCATTTTGGAGATACTTGGTGTTTACTATTGATACACTTATAGACACGCCCACTGTCGAGTACGAACCAAGCCTCCACTCCAACACCCTCTCAAATAAGGAGGATTCAGGAATTCTTGGGCTTGTTTATCCAAATTCCAGCTTTTCTAAGTGCCCAGAAGTAAATTTTGCGAGTTAAATTTAAAATTTTAAATTAAATTAAAATGTAAAATTCCGTAATGCCCGTGTAGATGAGTATCACTGTTAAGCTCATTAAACACCGCATGTGCCCTTTAAAAACAACCAACAGCAGAGCAGGATTATCTATCTGTAGGCTGGTACAGATTTCACACCTATTCTCTAATCCCACACTTTTGCTTTCTCTTCAGCCCCGCGTGGCCTCGCTCTCCATTCTCCGCTGCGTCTATCTGTTCCCCCTCTCTCTATGCCTCACTACCCTCTTACTGAACAAGTAAAAGTTGTTTTTGATGCCGCAACTTCGGTTTAACAGCCTGCGTGACCCGCACCAGCTCTGTCTCACACGCAGCCCGGCTCCCTGAGTATGTAAAGGAGCCCTAATAATAGCGAGGTGCCGTTTTCTGGAAGGTCCCACAGGGAGCGAAAAAGGCCTGAGAGATTACTAACAGTGAGATACACACACACAAACACACCGTCTCAGGGGGAAAGAAAAAAAAGGAAGAAAGAGAAAGAAAGAAAAGACCACCGGCGCACACACACACGCGCGCGCATGCACGTTTACGGGGACAGCGCAACAATGAATGCAGCGTCTGAAGTGCCGCAGTGTGATATGACATTGAGCAACATTACCACGAGAGAGAGATCATACATCTCACAGACCTACAGGGCAGAACTCAGTTCCACACCTCACCACATAATCCACACACGGTTCTCAGCAGTAAAATACTGAATAATCCACACAATAATCCATAAAAGTTACTGAATAATCCATAAAAGTAACTGAATAATCCATAGCAGATACTGAATAATCCATAGCAGATACTGAATAATCCATAATAGATACTGAATAATCCACACAACGAATTCTTGAATTTCCCTCTGGGATCAATAAAGTATCTATCTATCTATCAATAATCCATAGTAGATACTCAATAATCCACACAATTATCCATAGTAGATACTGAATAATCCATAACAGACACTGAATAATCCATAGTAGATCCTGAATAATCTATAGAATAATTCATAGTAGATACTGAATAATCCACACAACAATTCATAAATGTTACTGAATAATCCATAGAATAATCCATAGTAGATACTGAATAATCCACATAATAATCCATAAATGTTACTGAATAATCCATAGAATAATCCATAGTAGATACTGAATAATCCACACAATAATCCATAGTAGATTCTGAATAATCTATAGAATAATTCATAGTAGTTACTGAAAATCCATAGTAGTTACTGAAAAATCCATAGTAGATCCTGAATAATCTATAGAATAATCCATAATAGATACTGAATAATCCACAGTAGTTACTGAATAATTCACAGTAGTTACTGAATAATTCATAGTAGTTACTGAATAATTCATAGTAGATACTGAATAATCCATAGTAGACACTGAATAATCCATAGTAGATACTGAATAATCCATAATAGACACTGAATAATCCATAGTAGATACTGAACAATCCATAGAATAATTCATAGCAGATACTGAATAATCCATAGAATAATCCATAATAGATACTGAATAACCAATAGTAGATACTGAATAATCCATAGAATAATCCATAATAGATACTGAATAATCCATAGCAGACACTACATGATCCACAGTAGATACTGAATAATCCATAGTAGATACTGAATAATTCATAGTATATACTGAATAATCCATAGAATAATCCATAATAGATACTGAATAATCCATAGAATAATCCATAATAGATACTGAATAATCCATAATAGATACTGAATAATCCATAGCAGACACTACATAATCCATAGTAGATACTAAATAATCCATAGTAGTTACTGAATAATCCATAGTAGATACTGAATAATCCATAGCAGACACTACATAATCCATAGTAGATACTAAATAATCCATAGTAGTTACTGAATAATCCATAGTAGATACGGAATAATCCATAGATACCCTTGAGTACCGCAGTACTGTTTTGTGATACTGTATTAATTCTCAGAACCAGTTTGAATTTTCATTGTATATGTTATGGTAAAGACTGGTGGAGCCCCCCAACCACGAGTCAGCAGTGTGAATTATCTACATGCATTTGACAAACATTACCTGGCTAGTTTGTTTTCAGAATGTAGATTCTATAACTCGATATTTAACGGTGTATATGGCCATGCACACAAACAGGCACATCTGCTCCTCCAAGGTGATCACGGTGGGTGTAGTCCACATTTCCACGGTGTGAGAATCAATGTTTCTGAATTTACATTACCACACACGCAATTCCCACATCAGCGCAACCCTAACCCGGAATATCTGCTGATCTTATTGGCTAACCTGAAGAGGCCAAGCTCATGTACAGTATTAATTAAGCATTCACAGCAGCGACTGACTAATCTTGAGATTAATAACTGGATATCAACCTCACACCTTACAGAGGTGCAGGATTAAACCCTTCACAAACCCGCTCATTATGACCACAGTCTATCCAGTCGTGGTTTCCTGAGTGAAGTAATGCTTAAGAGCACGCGGGATGTCAGCTTCCTCTCGGACGGCTGAGCATAGTTGCAATTCACACAGCCATATTAGCCCAACCTAAACCACCACCACCCCCCCCAAACCCAGCCCGCTCCCCCTTTAGCCCCCCTCTTCAGTCTTATTGAAATAATATTAATATTTATCACTCCAACCCCCATCCAGACCCCAAAGACAGAGCACCTTGGGCTAACTGTTAATAAAGGCCTTACTTCCTAAGTCTACACCCCACCCCACCCAAAACAGAGCCATTCAGAGAAAGTTCCCTGTGATGGAGAGGTGAAGAAAAAAGAAAAAAAAAAAGCAAGAAAAAAAATTAATCACGTCTCAGGAGGGTGCCTCTTTCCTCTGTCGCCGGGACAATAATTTGATTTGATATTAAATGACTGCTTAATTATAATGGATTTTATTTGGTAATTGTAATTGACGTTTCCCCCCTCCACCCGTCCTCTTTTTTCCCCATTGCTAAGCATAAATGATGAGGGACAGTGCAAAAGAGATGATGGAAAATTCAGACCCAGCCAAAGCGCTCAGCTAATAATGAATAAATAAAGGACCATTATGTGCAAAGAATACTGGCATACAGCTCTTAATCAATCAACCTATCTATCTATCTATACAAATACATGTATACATATATTTGTAGTTCGCTGCTGTCCAATGAAAACCATGTCTTTGATGCCTACATTGATGCCTAATTTGAACACAGCAGCTGTCATTTACACTGTCTGAAAATGTCATGAGGAATGGACCAAAGGAAACGGCCCAAAACTGCTTGGATACAAGTCTGATTCCATCGACGTACATTAAAATGAAATTAGGTTTTTCCCCTCTCCAGTAAATTTGCCGGTTTGGAGGTACTTGTTTTAGTTTGGACAGTGACAGTATATAGGAGAGAACAAGTATATACATATATTATATATATACATATATATATATATATATATATATATATATATATATATATATATATATATATAAATACTTATTTTATATATATATATACATATATATATATAAATACTTATTTTATATATCCCATATATATCCCATAATATATATTATATATTATACTACATATATATATATATATATATATATATATATATATATGTTCATGCTGTTCTCTTCATTCTGAAAATATCAACTTTAGTACCAATAAAGCCTGTATTTACACAGAGCGTACAGGAGAAAGACAGAACTATACATTAAACATCTACACTTATTTCAGTATCACAAAACAGTACTGTGATACACAAGAGTAGCTATACGCCCCAGTATCTACTACGAATTATTCAATATCTGGCGTGTTATTTTTCATTCCAGTATCTACTATAAATGATTCAGTATATACTGAATGAATTACTGAGTATGTACTATAGAATATTTAGTATCTGGTATGAATTACTGAGTATATACTACAGAATACTTAGTATCTGGTATGAATTACTGAGTATATACTTTAGAATATTTAGTATCTGGTATGAATTACTGAGTATGTACTACAGAATATGTAGTATCTGGTATGAATTACTGAGTATATACTACAGGATATTTAGTATGTGGTATGAATTACTGAGTATATACTATAGAATATTTAGTATCTGGTATGAATTACTGAGTATATACTATAGAATATTTAGTATCTGGTATGAATTACTGAGTATATACTACAAATGATTCAGTATTTACTATGAATTACTGAGTATGTAATACAGAATATTTAGTATCTGGTATGAATTACTGAGTAAATACTATAGAATATTTATTATCTGGTATGAATTACTGAGTAAATACTATAGAATATTTATTATCTGGTATGAATTACTGAGTATATACTACAGAATATTTAGTATCTGGTATGAATTACTGAGTATATACTACACATGATTCAGTATTTACTATGAATTACTGAGTATATACTATAGAATATTTAGTATCTGGTATGAATTACTGAGTAAATACTACAGAATATTTAGTATCTGGTATGAATTACTGAGTATATACTACAGAATATGTAGTATCTGGTATGAATTACTGAGTATGTACTATAGAATATTTAGTACCTGGTATGAATTACTGAGTATATACTATAGAATATTTAGTATCTGGTATGAATTACTGAGTATATACTACAGAATATTTAGTATCTGGTATGAATTACTGAGTATGTACTATAGAATATTTAGTATCTGGTATGAATTACTGAGTATATACTATAAAATATTTAGTATCTGGTATGAATTACTGAGTATATGCTACAGAATATTTAGTATCTGGTATGAATTACTGAGTATACACTATAGAATATTTAGTATATGGTATGAATTACTGAGTATATACTACAAATGATTCAGTATTTACTATGAATTACTGAGTAAGTAATACAGAATATTTAGTATCTGGTATGAATTACTGAGTATATACTATAGAATATTTAGTATCTGGTATGAATTACTGAGTATATACTACAGAATATTTAGTAACTGGTATAAATTACTGAGTATGTACTATAGAATATTTAGTATCTGGTATGAATTACTGAGTATGTACTATAGAATATTTAGTATCTGTTATGAATTACTGAGTATATACTATAAAATATTTAGTATCTGGTAT
>JAMWET010002714.1:0-38600 GCA_024036415.1 Prochilodus magdalenae | reverse complement strand
AAATAACAGATCAAGCAGCTATGTCCTTTAAATAATGGAATTTTATTGGTGAACTTGCAAACAGTCCTTTACAAGAGGACGAATCGATATCATTCCACTCAGCACTGATGGCTTCCAACAGTATCCAGTGTTACACATTTCCTGTTAGTAAGGCCTGCTGTTTAAACAGACGAGAGAGAGAGAGAGAGAGAGAGAGAGCGAGAGAGATCAGAAAAGTTCTCATCACCCCCTCTTCTCTCTTACACCCACTACTTACCACCCACCACGCACTCTCTTGCACCCACAAGTTGCAGCTCATTACATGCATCTGGCCTGCAAAACTGAACACTTGCATGAATGTAATTTGTTTAGTCATTCATCATTAACACTCACAGCCACCTCAATAAAAATGAGCAGGAATTATGTACTGCCGGAATGATCTTGAGAGCTGCTGTGAACTGTACCAGGTTCTTACTGTACCCACACTTAAAAAGTCTTGCATATGGTCTCTCTGTTCTGTGTTCCACTGCACAGCACAGGGACCCCAACCTCACACTACTCCATACTGAGAGACAGTCAGTGACAGAATTAGCATATCGTTAGCATACAAACATGAAAACAATCTTTATTCACAGAGGAGTAACTCACACAGTAAAACACAACATGCATAGACTGAATTAAGGCTGATATAAAAGAAATGTTCAGTCGGTGTATTGCATACAGATTTCCACTGTCTCACAATCAGCATAAACAGGAATGAACCGCTAACTCGAAGTTCTCCACTGATGTCATTTTATGAACATAGCACATCATTCTACACGTCTGTTTCTAGTGAACATGGCTGTACAGTGAATGTAATAGAGAGGTATGTGGTTTAGTGTGAAAAGGACTGGATGATGTTTTCTTACGGCTACTGGACCAATGACTGCAGCGCTCACCTTCAAAATGTCCAATCAGCTGTGAGACTGGGCTGGTACTTACACTGAACAAGCAAGTTCAACAGACCCTATTACCTCACTGTCTCATCGCCTAAGCAGCAACAATGATCACGCTCCTCACCACTCTTAGCCTGCTTACAACAGGTGAGTGTATAAAATACCATATACTGTACATCATACTAACACTTCTACCAGAGCTATAAAACCTGTTTACACCCTCTTCCAGTGCACACGGCCGTCTCTGGGCTTCAGGTACAGACAGTGAGGAGTGGAGATAACGTCACCATCAAATGTGATGAAAACATTATGAAAGATAAGAAAACTCATTATTTAGCTTGGTATAAGCAGAGCTTAGGAAATGTGCCGGAGCCTGTACTGAGACTGTTTGGAGATGGAAGGAAGATCAGATATTCCCCCAGCTTTAGTGATGGCCATTTCACTGCGGATAAAGAAGTATTTGATCTCAGTATTAAAGGAATAAAGGAGGAGGATGCTGGAACATATTTCTGTGGAAAAGTACAGACGAATTACGTAGAGTTTGGATCTGGAACTCTGTTGCTCTGTAACCTCACTGTTCTCTCTGTAAGCTTTAATTCTGATTATTTAATTCCGGCTCAAGATTTTATGTTCTCTTGTGTTTCACACCACTCATCACTGTTAGTGTTATTTCTGTCTGTTTATTATTTTTATGAAATCATTTTAAAGCTGAGAAGATGAACCCCCATCCTCTGACTGAAGTGGTTATCGAGACTGGAGAGTCTGTTACACTCCAGTGTTCAGTACAGTCTCTTACTTCACACTGTTCAGGAGAACACAGTGTGTACTGGTTCAGACACGGATCAGGAGAATCTCATCCAGGAATCATTTACAGTCATGGAAACAGGAGTGATCAGTGTAAGAGCAGCTCTGAGACTGATTCTTCTACACAGAGCTGTGTCTACAAACTCCCCAAGAGGAACCTCAGCCTCTCTGATGCTGGAACTTACTACTGTGCTGTGGCTGCATGTGGACAGATACTGTTCGGAAATGGAACTGAAGTTAATGTACAAGGTGAGAACACCGATAGAGCTTCAGTTCGGTAATGGGATTCATCTACATGTAAAAGTTTAGCATCTCTTTACTCGTATTGCCTAATTTAATCCAGTGTGTATATATTTGATCTTCACAGAGAGTAACAGTTGGCTTGCTATCAGCTTCACAATAAATATAATATCTGTTATTGTGATCATGGTTCTGGTTGGATTTCTACTTAAGAGTCGCCGAAATGGTTAGTATTAACTTTTAGACCTACTGTAAATTAATTCCACCAAAATTTATATCACTTTTTACATGTAAAACATTAATTATCATCATTACTGTTCTGTAAAAGGTTCTTCTATCAGCTGCCCCAGCCGCACTGATCAGGTAATCATGTCTCTCATCTGTGTTCATATTGTTGATTACGAGGGTGTTACAGTATTTGTAACAGCTGCTCTCAGTGTGATCTGTAATGGATTATAAAGACTCTTGTTGTGTCTCAGGTTGAAGACACAGAAGGTTTGAACTATGCTGCCCTGAGATTTTCTAAGAAACTCACCTCCAGAGCACCCAGAGCCCAGGAGAGTCCAGTCATGTATTCACAGGTCAAGCACAGCTCATGAGAAATGGATACAGACCGTCACCATAATAGTAACAGCACCATGATGGATGTATTTTAAATACAACTCTGATAATCAGATATGGGCATATTTGAGAGGTGAGGTGTGCATGTGTCATGTGCATGTTTTTTTGGGGGGGTAGATGTCAATTTCTACGCCATCATTGCTTTTGCTATACAGGCAACCCTTGTGCATGAAATATATACTGAAAGAGTAGTATATGCATATTTCCTTCTCCTACTACACTGATAGACAGAGCTAACTCAACTTTCTACTGCTTGAAAATAAGAAAGAAGAGTAGGACCCATGTGTATTTATGCTTATTTATATGATACCCATGTATGTTCTGTGATGCTATGAAGACAGCAGACCAGAGACGTGTGTGAGTGTAAGGAAATAAGTCAGATACATTTATATCAGTTACTTCCTCTTTATCTTTGAACTCACATACAATAAGGATATGCTGGTCTGTTACAAGTATATTCTATTAAATATGAAAATAATAAAATTCATGGCATGACACAGTTTCCATTGCACTGTGTGGTGAACTATCCTACACAAAGACTCAGGTATATGAAATTAAGAAAGAAGCCTGTTACATTGCTGGATTATAACTGAATATTGAGAGATTAACGTTTGTTTAACATATAATTATTGGAGCCCAATGTATAGTTTTACTATATAGTTATATGATATTATATTTATTAAAAGTATGTCTATATAATTTGTTTACATTTACATTCATTCACTTAATTCACAAAATTCATAACAGAATAATGAATGAGAATGTTTGTATAATGAGTAACCCTTATCAGTACATTGGTAGTAACACACCCTTAACCATAGCTATATGGTGGGGTAGATGGTATGCGTCCTCACCCCCACGAAAAGGTAAATACATTAACATACAGCACTGAACTCAAACAAAGAGATACGCCTACACTGGAATAACTGCTGTAAGCCACGGCTCAGTCAGTCACAGCTGCATGTATGCAGATCTAGTGGTGAAGTCAGTACTGAATAGGTTTACAGTGTGGAATTTATTCTGTGTATAACTGAGAGATTTCATTTATAATCAGGGTACAGACTCATTTATATGCCAGTTGCTTAAGTCATATTAATGTTTATGTGAATAAATATTTTAATAAAGTCTCTCCTGCAGAACCTAATGAAATGTGTTGTGTGCAGTTTTAATCCTGATTAATATAAAATGATGATCCTGATTAACTTTAACCAGGACTGGAATGTTTTGTACAGTATGTAAAAGGGAATAAAACAGCTTGATCTAAATGAGTGTGGAAATGTCATTTCTGGGTGATGATGTTGTATGCTGGTGGCCTCTTATTGGCTGTCTAAGTAAAGGGGACAGGGAGGGGACATGTAGGGGGTGGGGGTTACAGCAATGGCTGATGCAGAGCACAGGATGAAGAGACCATACATGTTAAACTGGTTTAAGCTTGTTACTGAGACACTCTTTATTGCCACATATAGTTTAGATGATTAGACTTTTTGGTGAATGTACAATAATGGATAATAAAGGTATCTATAAAGTTGCATTTTTTACATGTTTACAGACATGTATATGATGCATTTGTTAAAGCATTATAAAGTCTTATGAATGTACTCATAGATTCTTATATACATGGTATTCATAAAGAGTGTTATTGAAGTTATTGTAGCTAGAAACACTTTACTGGCCTGCAGGCCCATAATATAAACAGCACAGTTGCTATATCTCAGCTGCAGTAATGTTAGGCTTGGCTGGTTTTTATGGTTTATCCTTTACAGTAATGATGTTCTTATAGAGGCTGTTTTGTGGCTGTTGTATCTGCATTTTTGGAACTTTTTTCTTTTTTACACATTATTTAAGAACCTCCACTGAAACTCAGTCATGTTTTTTCTTCTTCTAAAGAGTTATCATTTTAGAGCTGTGGGGTTTTAATATGGTGTGCATGGTTGCAGGCACTGTTGAGCTGAGCCCAATTCAGACAGTGAGAACTGTGGTCAATACAAAATCAGCACTCAGAAACTACAGAAGAATAAATGACAGGATAAAACAAAACAAAGGCTGAATGAAGGTATTATGCTTTCCAACAGGCGACTTTACAAATTGGTGATGAAGCCAACCTTCACCAATCAGTAGACCACGATGTGGTCTTTCCACTAAGCCCTGCATCACGGTGCCAGTCTTCTGGGAACAGAATACATTACATGTAATAATATAATCAGGTTGGTTTGTTTCTTCTTTACAACACTTGAACCAATGACTGCAGTGCTCACTTTTAAAACGTCCAATCAGGTATGACACTGGGCTGGTATTTCCCCAGAACAGACCTCATTACCTCACTGCCTCGCTGTCTAAGCAGCAGCTATGATCAGGCTCCTCACCACTCTTAGCTTGCTTACAACAGGTGAGTGACATTTTCAATGTTTCCGTATAAATATATTAATACTATATGATTTATATTACTAAAGCTAGTAGTCTATAATACGAATGCTAATTAAAGTATTACACCCTCTTCCAGTGCACACTGGTGTCTCTGGGCTTCAGGTACAGACAGTGAGGAGTGGAGATAACGTCACTATCAAATGTGATGAAAACATTATGAAAGATAAGAAAACTCATTATTTAGCTTGGTATAAGCAGAGCTTAGGAAATGTGCCGGAGCCTGTACTGAGAACGTTTGGAGATGGAAGGAAGATCAGATTTACACCAGGCTTTAGTGACGGCCGTTTCACTGCGGATAAAGAAGTATTTGATCTCAGTATTAAGGGAATAAAGGAGGAGGATGCTGGAACATATTTCTGTGGAAAAGTAAAGACGAATTACGTAGAGTTTGGATCTGGAACTCTGTTGTTTCTTCAAGGTAAACAGCGCTCTGTAACCTCACTGTTCTCTCTGTAAGCTTTAATTCTGATTACTGAATTCCAGCTCAAGATTTTATGTTTACTTGTGTTCCACCCCACTCATCACTGTTTTTTAAAGCTGAGAAGATGGACCCCCATCCTCTGACTGAAATGGTTATCGAGACCGGAGAGTCTGTTACACTCCAGTGTTCAGTACAGTCTCTTACTTCAGACTGTTCAGGAGAACACAGTGTGTACTGGTTCAGACACGGATCAGGAGAATCCCATCCAGGAATCATTTACACTCATGGAAACAGGAGTGATCAGTGTAAGAGCAGCTCTGAGACTGATTCTTCTACACAGAGCTGTGTCTACAAACTCCCCAAGAGGAAGCTCAGCCTCTCTGATGCTGGAACTTACTACTGTGCTGTGGCTGCATGTGGACAGATACTGTTCGGAAATGGAACTGAAGTTAATGTACAAGGTGAGAACACTGATAGAGCTTCAGTTCTGTAATGGAATTTCTCTTCTCTTTGTTTTTGAATACATCATCTGATATTAATACTAGGATTGCATATTTTATAATTTCAGAAAATAACAGTTGGATTATCATCACCTTGGTAACGCTGAATGCAACATCTGTTATTGTGATTTTAGTTCTTCTTAAGAAGCGACACAAGGGTGAGTTTTATTTCTGGAGCCGCTATAAAACTATTTCACAGAACATTAAATAACTTTGTTGTATGTAAAAATTATATCAGTCTTATTTTTTAGGTTTCATGTTTTTATGTACAGGTGCTGAGAATGTCCATCGAAGCCTCATTATTCAGGTAATCACATCTACCATCTGCATTCTTCACATAAATGTTGATTTTACTCTACACTGATATTGTTTGTGGTCTGTAATGGATTGTAATGACTCTTGTTGTGTCTCAGGCTGAAAACACAGAGGTCTTAAAGTATGCTGCCCAGAGAGCCAAGGACAGCCAAGACCTGTATTCACGAGTGGAATATAGCTAATGGGAAACGGGTACAAACCACAGTGTCCACACAACAATGAAATAATAGTTTATGGAAATCATTTGTATTTGAATTTGTATTTGTAATTTTGCATTTTAACATGTCAAGGAAATCAGATAAACAAAGAGAAAATGCTAAACAGGATTAATTATTGACTCTTCAGTCACCCATTACTCATGTAATCAGTCAGAACTGACTGTAGTAAAGTGTCTACATGCCACTGTGGAACTGATTATATGCATAATTTTGACTTCATCTATAAGAAGTCTTATTTGTACTTTTTTTTTTTTATGTTCTGTGATGTGTTTAATAAAATAATGATTGTATTGTGTGTAGGATGAATTCTGATTAACACAACATAATAACTTAGACTTACTTTCCTTATGCTAAGTTTATAAAAGGTACATGTGGACATGGTTACATTTCTGTCATTATTACATTTAATAATCATTATTACATTTAAGTATTTTATTCATATATCTATTTTTTATATATTGTGTGTCTTCATTAACATAGTACCAGACTCCAGTGATGTTGGAATCAGAAAAAAGTGGAACCATGGCCTTGCGAATCAGAAGGTAGCAGCTTTTAGAGGGACCTGTTTTACTTTTATTTACTTTATTATACAGAACCTATCTGTGTTCGTTGATGGACACACGTGAAGAGAATAAAAGGACTTGCTGGTTGTTGAAGGTCTGGCTGTCTTGTCTTTAAAGAATCCATGAGTTGGTGATGGTCTAAGCAATAAAGTAAAAACAAGGTACAAACAATCGACGGCTTAGTACAACTGAACATTCTGTAGTCGCTGAGCATGTGATCACACAGGACAACACTCCCATGCTTCCTTTATATTCTGGTACCCCTGCAGGTCTTGGGGTCCTGATGTCCAGTACAGATTACATTTATGAATGGAAATAAATAAGCTCAGCTCTGAAAACTCATTCAAATATTCCTGAGATGTTTAGTTACTTCAAACAATCAATTTATAACATTATAAAAACGTTTTAATTGTGACAGTCATAGTTACCTTTCTCTTTTCCATAAAATGTGTTTATTGTAAGAAGGTCATATTGAAAAGACAGCAAGAGAAAGCTGGCAAAGTCACATGTGATGTCATTTTAAAGTGTCAGTTCCCTTCTTTAAGAATCAATAGGACTACATAGACAGACATGTGTAGTACTAGAGATATGAGCAAAAACATAAGCTGCACTACAAAGGACAAAAATGAATTGCTGGTTCTCAGGAGTATCTGATGCATTATTGAAGCATAATTAAAAAATAAATGGCAACATAACATTTGTTATACTTTGTTATATTTCACAAAAACATGTTTGTGGGCACTGCCAAAAAGTGTCTATGAAGAGATCAAATGCCTGCAGGGACCACCTCAACACCACAATAGTACCATGACCACAATCTTGCTGGCTCATCTCTGCCACGACCCTGACAATATATAGAGTCTGTGTAAGAATAATTTTGAGGGTCATTATAGCTTTAGATGTAATTATAATATATTGTAATATAATATGTCTAATAATTATATTTTGCACACTGTAAGTGGCATGAGGGTGCATGTGGCAAAAATGTGAGTGGCTGTGCACCTCTGAATTCCTCTAACTTGGCTGCACTCATCTCGTCAAATGATTGAATGATTGTAGATTGTGCTTCAAGAAGAGAGGTGCACCCAACGTCATTTGGTGTTGGTGTTTGTTTTATGTGGGTGAAACTTCTCGGAAAGTGTTTGTGAACATTGCAGTGTCATACGGAGGTTCTTTCAGCAATCTGGTAGCGCAGCATTTTAAAGACGGGTCACTCTGTCTGTGAGTTTTTTATTTTGGTATTGAACAAGTAGTGGAAAATAGTGGGAGGGAATACTAATACAAGTCTAGGGAAATCTATTAAATGACTTCACTTGGAAATGGACCAAAATGATGTTTTATTGAATGTACAGCCCCTGTTTACCTTTCTAGGTTCTGACCGGGTATGAGTGATTGAGGAACGTTTCTTCTGTGTTTGTTGCTTTTCTGTGTTTAGGACACTATGGTAGAGGAGGAGATTGGATACCCCCTTCACCTCCCTTAAGTGGACGTAATCTTTTTTAATAAAGATTATTAATCAGTAGTTAGATCTTAAAATAGTTATGCTTCAGTTGTCTGGTTCTTTTTAGTTTTATAAGTCTTATTCAGACAGGATTACATGGGAATGTGGGGTGATGTACTTATTACTGCGTTTTTTCAGTGATTTGAGTCCTGTCCAGATAAACCATGTCAGTCATATTTATGTCATTTTTACTGTCAGTGCATCTTTTACATTCTGTAAAACATGCCACTGAGTTTTCCCCCAGTATGGGGGTACTTCAGGATGCTTTTGGTTTTGTTGTGCATTAGACAGATACCTCGGGTCATTTAAGTCTGTGGAACACTGCTGTATTAGAATGTACAGTGTGTTATACCGCTGTCAGTTTTAGCTACTTCTATTCTGAACTGCTGGTGTGTAATGACTCTTGTTCTGTGTCAGGTTGAGGATACAGAAGGCTTGAACTATGCGGCTGTGAATATTGTGCAGAAACCTCCATCCAGATCACCCAGAGTCAAACAGAGTCAAGATATTTACTCACAAGTTAAAGTACGATAGCCAGATAACTAAGTACATCTGCTTTATTTAGTTTTACGTTATTATAATTTGTCATTGCTTTAATTTCTAGAAAAGAAAATCTTTGTTTATCAGGAAGACAATGTTTATCTTGTCTAGCAAAAGATACTTATGTGGTGTATTTGTCCAGTCAGTCCATCAAACCAAATAAGCATTTATTTTTCTCATTTTTTTATTAATCTCTAATTACTTATTATGTGTAATATTTAAAAAAAAGCATAATATTTTTAAATAAATAAATGCTGTTCTTAAATATGAGTGTGTTCACATGGTGTGTATGGATATAACACATAAACACAATCATAGTCATCAATGCAGTCCAGTGGGAATACAGTAGTAAGGGCCTAGTCTTAAAACTGAGACTAGCTGACTGAACAACCGGGTTCAGGTGTGATTCTGTTTTGCAGCCACACCACTGTACACAGGTTGGCCGTTTGTAAATAAGATTTGTGAGCCCTACCCTGTCATTCATCAGGGTTCAGATTCTGACTGGATATATTTGGGTGACGGACCACTCTCTACCTTAGCAGTGACACTGAGGTGTTTACTAATTCCAGAAAACCTGCTGTACCTGATGCAATCATACCGAACCACACACACACTAGGCCCATGTCCGTTTCCGTGCTGTGCTGAGAATGGACCACCTACATACATGGCTGTGAAAAAGATTTTGCTGCTTACAGATTTATTTAGTCTTTGCACATTTGTCACTTACATGTTTCAGATTATCAAACTAAAGAGAATCTGAGTAACTGGAGTTTAGTCCTGTCATAGACATGCTTGATTAGCTCGGGGGGGGCGGTGTAATTTGATAAGGCTAAATGTCTTACATATGCATCGTGGTAATTATGTTGTTCATGTGTATGTATAAGAAGCGAGAAGAAGTATAGTTGGTGAAACGTCTCGACTGTAAAATGTTTAGAAACCAGTTTCAATAAATACTTTTCAATAATAAACATTTATAACACTGATTTCTTAACTTATGAGACTGACTTACTAGATTAATTCTGGGGCCTGGTACCAGCATAACCAGTTCACCTATTTGAGGCTGTCACTCCCCACTGTTCTCCCCCAAGTGCTCTCATGTTTGCTGGAAAAACAGTTATTCATCAAAGCAGAGAAATTTAAAGTTCATGTGGCTATGATTATGTCCTGCAGGGACATATGCTCTGCAGGGGTCAGGGGACTTTAAATTTGGCACTGTAGCACATTGGCCCATGCCTCGGTCGACAAAAGAGTTACAGAGGTTCCTTGGATTTGCTAACTTGGTTTTGCTCTTTGGCGACTTTTTTGACGTCTCTATTGAAAGGTAACGCTAAGAGACTCCAACGGACCCCGCAGGCTGAAAATGTTTTTGTCAAACTCCTCACCTCCGCCCCCTTGGGAAGCATCCAGGTCCATCTGAACCTTTTGTTGTTAAAGTTGATGCTTCAGACGTCAGTGTAGGGGCCGTGCTTTCACATTATCATGTTTTACTTCGACCGCTGTTTCCAGGCGCTTATTACCCTCACAAGTTGTCATCCGCCTGAGAGAAATGATGGAAATTTTTTGGCCATGAAACTGGCTTTAGAGGAGTGCGGACATTGGCTTGAGGGTGCTCGTAATCCTTTCATGATTGTAACAGATAATAAAAACCTTGAGTATTTGAGGTTTGTTAAAAGAAGGAACTCTCGACAGGCCTGTTGGTCCTTATTCTTTTCCTGATTTGATTTTACAGTAACTTACCGCCCTGGATCACAAACACTAAAGCTGATGCCTTGTCACGTATTTACGAAGCTGAAGCCACATTCGCTCTGTGAATCTGTGAGGAGATCAGATTAACAACAACACTTAACCACCTCAGTGTCCTCTGTGTAAAACTTTCGTACCTCCTCAGTGCAGGGATATGCTGATTGTGTGGGCTTATGCTTCACTTAACTCAGGTCATCCGGGAGAAACACGTACATACAAACTGTTAGCCAACCGGGTTTGGCGGCATTTTCACCCATGTATTCCGTGTTTTCAGCATACCCAAGAACATTTCAGATAGGGATTCTCAGTTCACATCCAGAGTTTGGTCTTTGGCCATCCGGTTATAACAAGAGCTAATCAAGAGCTAGGCATATACCTTAAAATGTACTGTTTTAACAACCAGTATAACTGGGTTACTAACCTTCCATGGGCTGAGATTGCTCAGGACTTCCCCATTAGTTCATTTACCAATCTCACCCCGGTTCAGTGCATTTTTGGTTATCGGCCACCACTCATGCCCTGGTCAGCTGAGCCCTTTGATGGTTCATCATTGGATGCGGACAAGCGAGAAGATTTGGGGAGAAACTCACTAAAGCTTTGAAGCTGTCCTTCGACATTACAAAAATCAAGCAGACAGCCCCCTCCTATGCTCCGGGGGACCTGGTCTGGTTATCGGCTAGAGACTGAGGGGTGTAAAAAATTATCTGCCACATTGGCCCATATAAGATTCTCAGTAAGATAAAGTCAATCACGGAGCTCATCACCTACACGCTCTCCAGTGGCCAATCACACATCTCCATTACAATTATCGTCATCAGAGTACACACAGCTGTACATCATTAGTTCTGAGAGTACTTGCCTCTTTTTTGACAACTAAGTGTTCCTTATCTGTTTTCTATCTTTCTTATCTTTGACTTTTGCTTTATTTCCTGGTTTTGCTCTCTCGTCTTTTTTCTTCAGCTTGGTTTGCTCTGTTTGGACTAATTCTATTACCAATTCACACTGTTTCTTGGTTTTGACATTTACAGCATGTCTTTTCCAGAGCACCTTACAAGGTTAATCATATTACAAGTAGGCCAGCGTAGTGTTAGGAGTCTTATTGGTGTAGCACAGCATAGTCACTCAGCCCGAGATTTGAACCCCAGTCTCCCACATGTGGTGGTGGCTACTTGGCGGGTAGTGGTGTTATCTACTGAGCAACACCAACCCCATCTTGCCCCATCGGTCGTTTTGCTCTGTTCCTCATTGCTAGTCTGATGCCTTACTGTACTGTCATTTACTACAGCCCTGTGAATAAAACTGGTTTTACTTTAGTCGCTGCTTGTGTCTGGTTAGTCCCTTGACCGTTACAGATTACTTGTTTTAAGCTCTCTAATGTGCACAGTGTGTTTTCAACAACAGTGCTGCTTCCACTAACTTAAAACTGCATTCTCTGAAGCAGGTAAGCTCTGGACATGCCTCTCAAACCACAAGGGGCAATGCTGCAGCCATCAGAGCTTCTAACCACATCAAAGATGTTCAAACTGCCAGCTTCTCAGACTTCACCACTGAGTTAACTCTTTAATGATGCCCATCTACAGACACTATAGTGTTTTATCACATCAGACACAAGGTCTTTTCTACTACACACAGCTGACCAGCTCATTAGAAACCATGATATCACTTCCACAACAGAACAATGATCAGAGTACTTGCTACTTTTTGTCTTTTTGTATCTGGTGAGTCCTTCATTTCATTTACAGTCTGATTCACCCTGGTGAAAACAGCACTGAGAGTCATGTGATTTACTTTAGTTATTAAACAGGTTTTAATGTTTGTGTTTCAGTGAAAACGTCTGACACTGAGGAGCTCCAGGTATAAACAGTGAAATATGGAGAAAATGTTACAGTAAAATGTGACCATGACTTTGTTAAAGACAGCAGGCAGCATTATGTAGCCTGGTATAAGCAGAGTTTTGGAAAGCAGCCTCAGTTAATAGTAAGATCATCTGAAAGTAGCTCAGACATCAGATACGCCCGAGAATTTGCAGAGCGCTTCAGAGTGACTGCAGATGAAGGAAAGTTTGATCTCAGCATTATTAACACTGTGGACGAGGACACAGGGACATATTTCTGTGTGAAACTGAAGGACTATGCTGCAGAGTTTGGATCTGGGACTCTTCTGCTTTTCACAGGTAGCATTTCTTTTCTTTTCTTTTAAGCAGTATGAAGCGATATTTAGCAGATCTGTTCATTTCCTTCATGTTCATACAGCATTGTTTCTCTTTCTGTATTTTGATTGTTTTTAAAGATGAAAAGTCTCAGCAGAGTGATGTGACTGAAGTAGATGTGAAAAGTGGAGAGTCTGTTACACTCCAGTGTTCAGTGGCTAGATTGAGCTGTTCAGGAGAACACAGTGTGTACTGGTACAGACACGGATCAGGAGAACCTCATCCAGGAATCATTTACACTCATGGAAACACCAACAGTCCGTGTACAAGAAGCTCTGAGACTGACTCTTCTACACAGAGCTGTGTCTACAAACTCTCCAAGAGTAACCTCAGTCTTCTTCTAATAAGACATGTATGTATTTTGGATTCTGCATTGTTGGAATGTGGAAGACGCCAGTATGGCAAATGCTATGCAGCCGATGGTGGTCCAGCAAAACTAACCTCGCCTAGTTTTGTTTTTATAATAACTAGACAATGTTATGTATTAGTTATACTGTAAGCAATTCAATAAAAATCCAATTAAACGTAGGAATGTTGTTTGCTGTGATTATTTCTTTGCCTTTTCAAACTTTCCCAACTCAACTAGCCTTTACATAACACATGATGCAGTGATTTGGTGATTTCTCTTATCACGTCTCCTCCTGAGGTCATCCTTCCTGTCTCCTGTCGTGTTTAACAAGCTGCAGCTCCTCCCTTTATAACACCAGTGATTAACTTCCATCTGCTTATCGAGGCCAGGCCATTATCACACTAACTGTACATACACACTTTATAAATACACCACTAAACTCCTGAACGTGCATATGCTTGAAATATACTGTTCCCACGTGTAAGAACGGCCAGAGCCAGTAAAGAAAGTAAAGCTGAACTGCAGCAGTAAGAAAAGCTTCTTTACAGCTACTTGCTTTTGAGGCTGTTGGTTTATGAGGTTTACAGGAATACATGGCCCAGCCCACCACTGTCATACAACCACACAAACACTGCTATCTCAGCATTCTCTGAGGCTTTCATCAGACGTCACCCTCTGAGTTTGGTCTGATAATTTTTCACCACAGAGTAAGGAAGTGTTTTCTGTGCAGCTCTAAAAACGACTGATGTGTCTCTAAAACAACAGACTCAACTGAAGACACATCAGGGGAAATATGGACACATGAGACTCAGGTAAGAATCTAAACCATGTTCATTTCTTTCCTGTTATAAGTGGAATAATAGGGCATGACTAGTAAAACTGTTTCTAGGTATTTGGAGCCAGTGATATTAATGTAGTCTATTAATGTGACATATTAGGATCATTTAGGATTAATTGATTAAAACCTACACAAACATTTATTTAAACTATAAATGATTTATATCTTTCAGGTGATACTGATGTTCTGCCCAAAATAAAGTTTCTGCTTTCGTTTATATTCATTTTCTCAGTTTGCATTTCTAAGTTAAATTCTATCATCTCATCACTTAGTTTCACCCAGCTGTAGTAGTGTTTCTGCTCTCTGTATCTTCAGCTATATCAGGAGATGGCTATTGCACAAAGAACTTGGATTCAGGATAAAATGTAATTATGTTGGAATAATGAGGGATCCCTCCAGCAGCCCTGGGCTGAACATTCGGCCTCACTAACTGGACTTAGAGATACTACAACATGGAAGTGCAACTCAAGGCACAGGTTCTCATTTACATGGACTGTGGGTCAAAATCTGACATGCCTTCAACACCCTGGGCATCCTCTTCCTTGATTAAAAGCGAGTAGATTAATGAAGCTAAAATCTGATTTTTTATTAGAGAGATTAGCACAATATTTTCTAGGTATAAACTATAATTATTGATTACATCACCACCGTTAATACCTGTACACCCAATCCTCTGCAGTTTTGACCTACTTTCTCTGCTGTTTTTACTTTATATGCTTTAATGTGTCACATGAGGTCAAGACGATGAGGCAGGATGTAATCACAAGTATTTAATAAGGAGCAAATAAGACAAAACAAAACCAAAGAAAGCAGCAAACTGAGCTACAACTTTTAACATGGATACAAAAACAACCAACATGAGGAAAACACACCAAGCAAGAACAAAGGGAACCACAGTGAGTATAAATAAACAAGGACTAACAGGGAACACCTGGGAAGGGGCGGAGCTACAAACTAAGGATAGGTGTGGGGCCTGACAAGGAGCGAAGACATGAGGAGCAATAACCAAAACAAACAGAAGCACATGGAACAGGACAACAAAATGCACATGGAAGCGACAAGAAACAAAACCAGAGCAACTGAGGCAAACAGGGGCTGGACGAGATACGACGTGACATAATGAAAATCATAAAACCCAGAACTGCTTTACCTGTGGTTTAATGGGTGTTACCGCAGACATGTCTTGCTGAGCTTCTTCTGGTGCAGATTTGTGGCAACTTGCATGTTAATAGCGCTCCCTGCTGGAGCAACTTTAAACTGAAACTGATTTCCAAAGCTAAGCTCATGTGTTTACAAATTTAGAAGGTTTTCTGTCACTACACTGGAGTTACTCTGATATCATCATCCAGTTACCTGCCAGGACATTTAACCTGTATGGGATATACTGCAAACATCTGATACATTTCGACAAATCCAGTCTCTGCAGACCAGGTGCTTCTTGATTATATTAAGCTGCTTATAACAGTTCCAGGTTTGAAAAAGCTGACAGGTTTTTCATGTTAGCTTGTTTGTTTTACTGCAGTGAATCATTTGAAGAGTTAGAGTTCCAGGGAACATTGGCGTTTATTTTCAAACCAAACGATTATCACCTTCCACACATACATTACACTGCTCTATACACCAGGCCTAGCCCCAGGCCTAACACTAGGCCTAGCATGCAAACAGTCTTACACTTCTACACTGACAAACCAAAACTCATTAGAGAGAGCTATGTAATTTGAGTAAATAGATTATGAATTGAAAATGCCCACACCTGTTTAAGTCGTATATCTGTGTATCTTGTGAGTGAGGTTGAACACCGCCCGTTGTGCTCATAGCAAGGTGACGTGAATTACCAGAGTTTGAAAGAGGCATAACAGTGGAATGTCTACATACGACTCATGTCAGGGAAACATGCTACACCATATTTTAGAATTCTCCTGAATGCTCCTCGAACCTATTCTGGACAGCTTGGGCCTGATGGCACAATGCTTTATGCAGCTCAGCAGTCACGCCAATTTTCAAAAACACACAACTTTAACAGAAGCAGAACTAAACTTGTGTAACTTGTGTGAGATAAGAAATCAGAAGTGCACCTTGTTAAAGTGGGGACATGGTGAGATCTGGTTAACGTGATCAGCGCAGGAGCACTGATGCCTTTATTTTGTTTTCTTTAGTGGACGAGACAGTTCACAGGACTGTTTGAGGTGTGACATGTCAGCATGTAATATAGTCTCTTTTGTTTAAATGTGAAACACTTACTAAGAGCGGGTATACAGATTTTATACATAGATTTACAATAATTTCACTCTCAGTTCACCAGAAAATGTGAGAAGTTTAATAAGAAAGAAGAAAGTATTTCATGATCTAAATATATTTTCTCAGTTAAACTGAATTAAATTCAGAATTCATTTTCACTAAAGGCTTTTACATTCCTCCCTGCCTCAAGAATGAAGAAAAAATGTGATCAATCTTTTTATCTGTATTGCTACAACAATCATCTGACTGGCCTTTGAGTTGTCCGCTCGTATTTTTCATCTAAACACTGAAGAACTGAGGCCTATAAAACGGTGTTATGATAAACACTACATGATCTTTTCACTAACATTAACTCAGTGTAAACATCAATATGACATATACAGGAGTTCCTGTTTTTAAATACTGAGGAGAAATATAAAAACACGGAATATAAAGAGCTGTCTGTAAGGTCCCATGTTCACACTCGTCAAACTAGTCAGCTAACTAGCTAATGGCAGTATTAGCTTAGCCTCTTTTCTTTGCCTCAGTAAACTAGAAGTTAGCTAGCTAGCACAGCTAACAAACAACAAAGTTAAAACCCGACTATCAGCTGTTCTCAAGTCCAAACTGTAGGTGGATATATTTACTCTGTGACTGCTCACGGTTTCACTCTCTTTATATTATAGATTCTTATACGTTTATTTGTGTAGAATTCAGGCAAAGCAGCTCCTGAACAACCAGAGCGAGTAAAACCAGAGACCCTCCTCCAGGTTTGGCTTAGAGGGTCAAATATGATTGGCTTACAGTTTACAGGTTCTGATGTGATTGGAGGAGCTGCAGGTTCTAGTTTTAACGATATGTTAAAGGCAGAGCTGCAACAGTGCACCAGCAGCGCCTCCACCAGGTTGCGGCCTGCATTGCCAGAAGTATTCACTCGTCTTCCACTTAAGTAACATCCCATCCTTATCCATATCCATAATCCATATGGATTAATATGATGTCTGTCCACCCTTTGCAGCTTTAACAGCATCAACTCATCTGGGAAGACTTTCCACAAGGTTTAGGAATGTGTTTATGGGAATTTCTGACTATTCTTCCAGAAGAAAAACAACCTCACACCATAATCCTGCCTTGGACACTGCTGACAAGTATTTATATCAGTTAAACCTTCAAAAACACTTCAGATCAGCTTCTATCCTGTTCTGAGATTACAGAGCAGGTTTAGAACCGCAGAGAAATCCACACTGGAATTGTGTTTGTACACAGTTTGTTATCCTACTGAACATGAAGCTCCTCTCCTTTGTATTTTATTGTTTAGCACTTTATTATTATTATTATTTATTTGTATTCATGTACTGATTAAGGAGACAGAACAGCAGACAGGGCCTTCAGCTTTGTTTAGGCCTATCCTACCATATACTGGTCAAATGGCAGCAGCATACGCCCATATAAGGCGAGGGTGTAGGTGGGCTTAACTGAAGAGGTGGAGACTGTGATGGGCTCATCATTTCCTGCAGAGTGAAAGACAGGAAGCAGCAGCTCAGAGCACACTGAGACGTGCTGGAGTAAACTTCAGCGCATCAACACAACACATTCACACATTCATCACTTCAGCATATAGTCATATAATAACAATATTTAACAAATAAAAAATCTGAATAAATGATGAACATTATATAAAAAAAAAATTAAACAACGACATTATAAATTATAAAATTATTAAAAGAGTGTTAAAATTTAAAGGTTAAATTCACAATGAATTGTAACTAATACTACTATAATTAACAATATTAATAATTCTGTACATTTATTCAGTGGCAGTTTAAACTAATCCATCCTCGGTTGAGTTCATGCATGTGGCAGGACGCATGTGGCAGTTGCACTTCAAAGAGAAAGGCCTGTGGGTAAAGGTGAGCGTGCATAGCGGCGTGTTTGCAGGAGGGAGCATCATGATTTGAGTGTTTCCACCCGCAACTGACCAGCACGGCTCTGTTCTCAGACACTGCATCAAAACCACATGACGCACTTTGTCTCTCGTTCAGAAACCAAAGTTAAAAACATCCTGGCTTGTTCATAGCAACTGAACTAAGAACAACTGAGGGGACAAACACTGGAGCATTTTAATGAAGGTTTATTTTCAGCGTTCAGCACATACATACTCCACACCTCACTGGGCCCTGTTCTACTACACCTGTTTATAACCGGGCTGTAGCATTTACCCCCTTTTTACTAATCTCAGGGTTTAAGCTTAAGAGTTTAATGTTTAGGGTTTAAGGTTTAGGTTTAGGGTTTAGGGTTTAAGATAGGCTTTATGATATGGTTGTGCAGTCTAGCTCTTCATCAGTGATCGCTTTCTTCCTATAGAGTTATTAGGGCTGGATATTTTTGGTCAGTGGATCACTCTCATTCTAAAAGTGACACTGACATGTAGAACCCCCCTACCAAAACAACACACACACACACACACACACACACACACTACTCTGTCAGTGTCACCGCTGTGCATTTATTTGTTTATTTTATGGTTATTTATATTTAGTGTTAGTAATAGAACACAAAAGAAGAAGGAGGGGTATGGTGGGAGGAGGGAGGGTGTGAGCTAGAATGGAAAGTCAGTTAGCTATCACTCTGTGGCTTTCACACTTCTGTTCTCTGAAGTCTATCAACCTCTCTTGGTTCACCAGAGCAAAGTGTTTAACATATATTTGCATTGTCAGCAGACCCGATATGTGTGTCACAGATCCACTGAAGAACTGGACTTTATTTGTTTATAATACCTTATAAATTAATATTAACTTGGTGCAAATTATACAAAGAATACTAACAACTGTACAGTCATATGCACATTCTGCATACAGTGGTAAGCGTATCTGGGTAAACAGAGCATTGGTGGTCTAGTACATAACATGTAAGCAGCCGTACCCCTTCACTGATAAACCCCACTGAGTCATAAGCTCTGCATTTTAAGACCTGCACTTTGAGGTCTCCTTTATGAGTACTGGTGGCACAAATCAGATTCATGTTTATGTTAATATATTTCAAACCCATAACAATACAAGAAGCTATACTTGCATGGTGCTGTATATTACTTCTATAATAATCTTTTATCTTTTAAAGTTTATTACAATACTTGTGTTCTATCATCATGATACTAAACGTTTACCTTAATACTAGAAGCATAGAAATGAAAAAAGTTATGTTAAGTTAATCTTTATGAGATTCAAAATGAATAAATCTGGTGGTTTTAGACAAACCCACAGAAACAGGAATTATCAGTTTAACCACTAAAGCCCCGAACACTATCCCATTGCCCTGCTTCGGTCCTAGACTCCTGCTGGGTCTGTGAGCTCTGTTGTCTTTGGCTTCACAACAGACTTCAGCACCATGGACAGGGTCTCCATCTACACACTGTAATCCTCTACAGGTGTCACACCGAGACAGTCTCATCACTGTTGTAGCAGAACATCATGTCTCACGACTGGAATAAAGAGGGAGAATAAGTAAAACAGTAAAGGGGCAGTTGTGTGTGTGTGTGTGTGTGTGTGTGTGGGTGTGTGTGGGTGTGTGGGTGTGTGGTGGGGTGTGTGGGTGGGTGTGATATGATTGTCATAATAAATAAGGTTAATGAAATACGGCATCACTTTTGTACAACTGCTATATGAAGGCTAATAAGGCAGTGTCCTATCGTCCTGACTTCACATCCACAAGGTCTGGTCCACCACAAGGTAGGACAGTGTAGCAGAGTGGACACAGTCAGTGTTTGTAAACTCCAGCAGCACTGCTGTATCTGATCCACACACACCAGTACAATACACAATAGCACACCACCACCACATCAGTGTCACTGCAGTGCTAAGAATGATCCACTACCACATAATACCTGCTCTGTGGTGGTCCTGTTGGGATCCTGTGAAGAACAGGATAAAGGTGGGCTAAGGAAGCATACAGAAGAACAGATGAACTACAGCCTGTAATTGTAGAACTACAAAGTCCTCCTATACGGTAAGCGAAGCTGAAAATGAGCATTGAGTGTAGAAACAAGGAGGTGTACCTAATGAAGTGAAGGGTATATAGAGAGTGAGCAGTGGGGGGAGGTGTTATACAGACAAGAAGGATATTACACATACAGCTCTATGTTACTCTTCTGATGGGAAACCAGTAGTTTATACTTTTGTACAGAACACAGAAGCTTTTTAGGCTGAATACAGACTGAGCATCTACTGTGGACCCCCATTCAGGCCCATCTAACCGCAGACCACCGACTGCTGGTAAAATAGCGGCAGCATACATCCATATAAGGTGACGGTGTAGGTGGGGTTTACCTAAAGAGGTGGAGACTGTGATGGGTTCATCATTTCCTGTAGAGTGAAAGACAGGAAGCAGCAGCTCAGAGCACACTGAGACGTGCTGGAGTAAACTTCAGCGCATGTGATGTTCATTGTGGAACTGACCCTCTGACACTGTTTAAAACCACAGCAGCACTCTTCTCACCAGCGACACCGCACCTGTTTTTCCATTAGCAGAGCCAAAAATACCCCACCTTGTTTACTGACTGATCACAGTAGTTATGACTTATAGAAGCGACTCTACCCTCTCATCTTTAAAACCTCCACCTTTGGTAATGAAGACGCTGCACTGTGTTTGAGGAGGACATGTAATATTTAATGAGAGTAAAGGATGTCTGTGGAAACGAGTCTCTAATGGAAGCTATGCTGTATATTTTATTCCCAGGGATTAAAAGCAGAAGTTCACCTTTTAAATCATCCAGTCTAACAAGCAGCTCAGTACGTGTGGTTTGGTGATGAAAGGCCCAAACCCTACATTTATCCTGTATTTAATATTTTCAGCGTGAGGTCCACGTATGACATTTATGGGGTTTTATTTACCACAAAACATTAAGAACTTTCAGTTGAACATATTCCAGCCTCTCTTTACCCTGTAAATAAAACAGGCTGCTTTTGGTACTGTGCCTTTAAGACTTATTAATAAGCTGCCTCTTATAATAAGCTGTCTCATCTAGTCCACTGGATGGCAAAGCACAGACCATCCCCCACCATGTATAAGCTCACTTAGTTATTGGCTAGCTATCCCCATCTGCTGGTGAGAGCTGGAAGAGCAAGGTGAATAAGAAGGAGAAAAAAGATTACTGTGCTTTAACCCACCAGATAACAATGTTAACCCTTTCATGCATACAGAAAAGGTGTCTATGCATTTCAAACAACTCATTTACTTGACCATGATGGTTTAATGTGATGCTGCATGGATTTTGATAGGTAAAGAACATGATCTAGAACATGAGCTGGTACTGTATGAAAACTGCTAGCAGTCTAAATTCAGTCATAAATACTCGCATCCCTCGCTCTCTCAAACCATCACGGTGAATCCAATAATGAAAGCAACATGATGCATCATTTATACCCAGAAAGCCATAAGAGCACATGCTGAAGCATTTCTACTGGTTCATCAGAATCAGAATCAGTTTCCAGATTTATTGGCCATGAACATTCACCCATACGAGGAATTTGCTCTCTCACACACATACACACACACACACATGCACGCACACACACACACACATGCACGCACACACACACACACAGGCACGCACACACACACGCACACACACACAAACACACGCACACACACACACACACTCTCTCACCCTCTCTCTCTCTCCTCTGTGTAGCCTTCTCTGTAGCCCGCTCTTCTTAATCCTCATTTGGCTAAAGCGCTGGCCTGAGGGAAGCCGCTGGAACAGGTGAAGGCCAGGGTGGGAGAGCTCAGTGATAATCTTATCTGCATGCTTCCTGGTTCTGGAAGTTAAACTCCACTGAACCTCATCCTTTGTTGGGCTTTCTTAATGATGGAACTGATACTTCAATCCCACTCCAGGTCCTTGGTGATTGTCATGCCCAGGAACTTGTAGGACTCTACAGCCATCACAGCTCTGTCCAGGATGGTGAGTGCTGGAAAGGTTGAGGGGTTTCTCCTGATGTCTACTGCCATCTGCACTATTTTCACTGTGTTCAGCTCAAGACTGTTGTATTTACTCCATTTGCTATTTACATCTATGTATCAAAGCTCACCCCAAACCCTTTAAATAGTAGTTCCCGTGTAGCCTATTTAGTTAAATACTGTATGTATTTACTGTATTCTTCAGTATGTCTGTGTAATCTCTGCTCCGATGTATGTCAGGCTCACAAAGGCCAATACAGGCTAATCCGTCTCAGTCTCTTTGGTGGTCTGCTCCTTTCTCTCCATCTCTTTGCCTCTCTGTCTCAACCACATGATGTTTCTGCATGACATAATTGTGTTTACAAAAGTCCTGCCTTTAGAGGCACCATAGAGAGTTACTCTAAAAGTGCTGTACAGTATTAGTACCGGGCATGGCCTTTAGAATGTAGAGTGTATTACATCCGTGTATTAACATCTTAATACATGTCTAAGGTTTTGTCATATACCAAACCATAAAGATTTTAAATCACTGATTTGCAGATGCACAAATGCTCCTAAGTTTACATCAGAAACATGTTGCCTCATCCCAGACCCTGTATCCTCCTCTCCTCCAGTGTCAAACTCACTACTACACGCCTGTACACGCCTGTAGCCATAAAATGCAGTTTCAGTCTTCTTTGAATGTTCTTCTGTTCAGCCTTAAAAATATTTTTGTGATTAATTTTTTATTAGTTTCAAAATATAAATCACAATGTAGTTCATATTTCTCTGTAGTAGAGACACACATGAACAGGTACAACTTAATCACACAAATATAAAAATAGTCAGATCAGCAGAATTAGGTAGATGGTGGAGTTTAATAGGCTAATATGAAATCTTAAGGAGCTGATACAATCACATACCACACCACTACAACTGCTGAACAGACTTTGTTTAACATGCTGTAGTCTGTTCAGCAGAGACAATATCATAATAGAATGATATCCATTTCTGCCTGTATTTAGACAGATCTTTCCTCGTTTATGATTTATCATGTCATATGTTAATGAACTGTAAATAATAACTGGACCAGCTGATTAAGACATCATAAAGAATCATAGTAACTGTGCAGAACGCTTGTTTATGATGTTTGGTTGAAAGTGTGATACCACAATACGATTTTTCCAGCAAGAGGCGCAGCAGAGAGTCCTTACTCAGAGAGGAGTCTGTCTACTTGAAGGACAGCTGAGTTCATTCCAAGACAAGATGATGAATCTATCACAGAGCAACTTAGTGGAATGAGGAGAAGGAGAGATGACCAGTCAGATGATGAGGATGGCTCAGGAATGGACAATGCTATGAAGGAGCCTCCATGACGAAGAAGAAGAACTGGCATCATGACATGATTCCAGAGGCACCTAATGGCATCCCTGTTGTCCTGGTCCTGGCTCAAGTCTTCATGCCATTTTCTATGGAGCTTTAAAGTTACTAACATTACACTTTCTTTCGGCCCTGCTGTTCTTCTGAATTCCAGATCTGTGTCTGTATAATAATGGCATCTGTGTTCATTCTGCACATCACATGCTGGAATGCTACTATGTAGTGATGAATAAGTGGATTTTATGCCTTAGGTTTAAAATGGGCTTCCTTAATGTTCAGCTTTACCTCAGACTGCATTAGACTCCATCACTGCAGCTGTACTGGCCTCACTGAATGTTTAGTTATCCAGTCAGCTAAACAAGCCATCCAAATAAATCCAGTGAAAACAATATGCTGCTTTGCTTGAGAGTTTGCTTGAAACTGCACACCGCTCTCCAGAAATACTCACAGCGCCACTGGGACTGCTAGTACACATTTGTTAATGAGCTAAATATTTATCACATTTTGCTCTTAGAAAGAAATTAATAAAAAAAAGATATGACAAAAGACACATGTAGTAATAGAAATGAATTCTTGTGATTGTATAGTGGATCCATTTTTACTGTAGGTAATGAAGAGAGAGAGGAAAGACAGAGAGAGTTTTTTTTTCTTCAGAAGCTCCACTGAACAGAAATTCCATTTTACAACTTACTTTAAGACAAAATGACCACAACATACCTGCACAGACACATACACAATCCGTTTCTCAGTTAACTTCTGCAACTGTACCCAGCTCTATGAAAATAGGAAAATGGTAGGCTCATTCTCTAGCATTCTCTAGTGGTTGGTGTAGCTCAGCGGACAACACCACTACCCGCCAAGTAGCCACCACCACACGTGGGAGACTGGGGTTCGAATCCCGGTCTGGGTGACTATGCTGTATAAGAGTCACCAATAAGAGTCCTTGGGCAAGACTCCTAACATTACATTGGCCTACCTGTAATATGACTAACCTTGTAAGTCGCTCTGGATAAGAGCGTCAGCTAAATGCCAGAAATGTAAATGTAGCACCAAGCAATTGGCACCAAAAAAAAAAAAAACTGCTGCCGTCTGTTAAAGCACTGCCTGCAGCTCTGTAGACATTAAAAGTTATAAATTCTGTAAAATATGGACATATACTCACCAAAAACACCAACAGGGTGCTATGACAGACATCACAGATCATATTTTCATCAGTCCACTTTTTAAGTACATATATTGTGCTAAAATTCATATTTACAGAGCTCTTTCCACACAGTGCATGTGCTGCAGGGAACTGTAGTTTGAACTCGTATACAGAACTACATGATGTAGTATCATAAAACAAATCACCATTTTCAGAAAAAGAAAGAGATCAACAACAAACTACCTTTAACAGTGAAAATTATACAACACATTACATTGCATAAACAATCATTTTGGAAGAATTCACAAAATAAGAGTTCTGCTGTATTGTTAATATTTTTCAGTTTAGCTACGTTACATCAGCATCTAAGATTTCCAGGCAGAGGAGATTTACTGATGAATGTTTTGATCATAGATCCACTAAATTAAAAATGCTGATCTCAAAAACCTAAATCTGGATCTGATTATGCTGTGTAATCTGATTACAGAGTCGTTCATTACTACTCAGCGCTGGTCATCCTAAACTCAAACCTGTCCCTAGCTGCTAATCATCACCTGTACCTCTGGCTCCCCACACTTACAAGTAGATACTGAGCATCCATGTGCAGGGGATCAGTGTAAGAGTGTTCTCTGGACTTAGCAGTTCATCAGTTTCTTTAGCAGCAGCTGTCATTTGTTCCTTGTCCTTCATGCACACGTACAAAACACATCCTGATTATGAACATTAGCAAACACGGCATTAGGAACAAAAGGTTCTGTGAGCTTTAAAAACATCAGTTTCTCTGGTAATATATGACCTGGGAGTACAAATCCGTCTCTTTCATCTGCTGTGCTTCATTGTTTAAACTTCCTGCTGCAAGGTTCAATGCTTCACATGCAGCCTGCAGAGACAGACACACAGTAACAGCTCTTACTGCTGAATGGAGCAAACAATCCAGCCATCCAACATTACACCATCATAACTTCAGTTCATCAGAGAAGTTAGAAGAAAGTCAGATAGTCACCTGTGTAACTTGGACTGTGTGACCTCCAGCAGCACCATCAGCACATAACAAGTAAATAATAAACATCTTATATTATTATACAGCTGCAGAAACTAAAACATTACATTAATAATAAATATACATAATCAGTCGGAATGTAAAACCTACCATTATGACGACTGCGCTTACTGCACACAAATATAACCACAACCACAGATATGATGTTTGAAGCTGTTAATACAAGAATTATTGGGTCCAAAGCAACTTTTTCTATAATTAAATACAAACAAACACAAACACTGATAATTAAATCAATATCTCCAATAAATGTGATCACAAACACAAAAACGCCTGCTACTGTTAATTAAAAATTTACATTAGCATTTAGAAGTTAGAAATTATTTTTGCTATTATGTTATTACTTGTTTAAGACATAATCACCACATGTTAAATACCATAATACGTTTGGTTGTACTGAACTGTATTAAAATTACATTTAGGCTTCATGTAGAACCTCTGAGAAATATAAATGACTTAACGATATGAACCAGCACTGATTCTTAACGCTGTTATACAAAATAAGTAGACTTTACATAGTTTTAAATAATCACAATCATAAATATATGATCTTACCTACAACGTCCAGTTTAGTTCCGCTCCCTAAGATGATCTCTCCACACATGAGCACAGCACAGTAGTAAGTTCCAGCATCAGAGAGGCTGAGGTTCCTCTTGGGGAGTTTGTAGACACAGCTCTGTGTAGAAGAATCAGCCTCAGAGCTGCTCTTACACTGATCACTCCTGTTTCCATGAGTGTAAATGATTCCTGGATGAGATTCTCCTGATCCGTGTCTGAACCAGTACACACTGTGTTCTCCTGCAGACGTATCTGTGAGTACTGAACACTGCAAAGTTGTATCGCCTCCCAGTTCAACACGACCCGATACAGGATGTTGTAGATAAGCATAGAGACGTGAAGATGAACCTAAAAAGAAAAACTGTTCACTGATTATCAAAGGAGATTTAGGCATAAAGATCTGGGTGTTGAAATTGATTAAAGCAGGCTGTAGTAGACTTACACCCACCTTTGAGCACTAACACTGTGCATTCTGATAACGCAGTTTCTGCATAATCTGCAACTGCACAGTAGTATGTAGCTGAATCAGATGGTTCTGCGTTTGAGATGATCAGAGTAAAATGGCTTTGTTCTCTTACTGCAGTGAAGCGTCCACTCTTCTCAAAACCATTATGATATTTAACTGGTGCAGAAAGAAAAGCAGAAGCAACGAGAAGAAGCCTTTCTCCTGGAGTCTGTTTGTACCATGCAGTTATTGCATTAAATGTTCTAAAAGGACAATTCAGAGTAACATTTTCTCCGTTCTGAATGAACTTCACCCCATCTACACAGAGAAGGTCTATCTTTGAGGGGTCACCTAAAATACAAACAGAAATGAAACATACAGTATTTAAAACTATTATTAATCTGGGCATCAGACTTACACCGAATAACCCACACACAGAATGGACACAACATGAAGATTAATGCTGAAAAATAAAGAATAAAACACTGAAATATTACCTAAAACTGCTGAGAACAGAACAGTTACATAAAGTGGAATCATTGCCACCTCAGGTAATTAAGTAACGCTTCTCCTGAAGAGAAAATTAAACCAGTATTAGCATTTAGTTATACACAGTACAGTTATAGATATGTATAATGTAGTTTCTATACAGTTACTTACAGTTTACATACGACAGCAGTAATCTTTAGTGATGGAGATCAGACCTGTGCTTCTCTCTGCACTTACAACTACTACAACAGCAGTTTTATAATTCTGTGCTGGAAGCTGATTGGCTGCTGCAACAGGAAGCTGAACTTGACTCTGACCAGTCACATCACTGGGTATATATACAGAATGTAATATGCAAATCAGCACCACTGGGTTATAAACCTGGTTTATCCAAAGACATCTCACCAACATAATGACCTGAAGGGGTCAGTAAAATGTCCAGGTGATTTCAGTTTACACTGACTGTATTTCTGTATTTATACATAGAAAAGTGTAATAAAACGTCTGCAGTGAGACAGGAAGTACAGAGTTAACACAGTTTAAATATTACTACAGTGAAATAAGGTAAGATATAGCAGACTTATTCCAGTTTCAGTTTCAGCAGGTCAAAGAGCAGACCTTTGTAGGTCTGTGTGAAGGTGTATATGTATGTGTGTGTGTTTTTGTCACAAATCCATATAGTAACACTACTGAAAGTGATGCACTGCTCTCCAAGTGCCAGGAGGAATGAATCCGTGCCCATACCAGGTAGTAGATCAATATGAACACACCTGGTTGTGAGGCATTTAAACACGATGTTCCATCTGTTCTCAGAAAACAGTCAACCCCATCAGACCAAAAGGGGGCCTTACTGAATCTGAATCGCACAACTGGGAGATTGGCTATTTTAGAAATGACTGGTTCCCGGGGGTCAACTTTGTCAGCAGTCACGCATAACTCACATCCCGGTGACCTTGTCTCGGGGGGGAGATGAGGGATGACGTTTGGTTTATTGCTCGCCCACTGTCTCATGACAAATCCACCAACAGCAAGCAAGAATCTCATCTAGTCTATAAGCTGTCTCGGCTGTGAAGGGGAACAGAGAGAGTGAAAGTCATTAATGGTGGAATCTAGTACCCCTTCATTCCCAGTGCTGTTCTCTTTGAAGAGTGTGTATAACACAACTTGGGCTACAAGCCATGCCAAAAGGACACACCATTCATAGATATCTGGGTTACAACTCCTTTCCATGTCCCAACAGAGGAAACAGAGAGGTTAAACACTTTAAACACGATGTTCCATCTGTTCTCAGAAAACAGTCAACCCCATCAGACCAAAAGGGGGCCTTACTGAATCTGAATCGCACAACTGGGAGATTGGCTATTTTAGAAATGACTGGTTTACCTGGCCACTTGAGACACTCCACGCAACGCCATTAGTGTTTTTCTGATGGCTTGGCGGCCTCTGAGAATCCAATAGAGAATCTTTTTGTGCTCTGCAAAACTATCAGGGCCCGGGTGCAGTAAGCGTTCGTCATAATCTCGCACCAGCAGCTGAGTGATGGGAAGTTCAGGTGCAAGAACAATAGGGAGGAGCGTCTCCTCAGGTAGACCATCTGCCTTGCTAAGATGATCTCCAGCATAAATAAGGTTCACAGTGTGGTCATACTCTGCTGAGAGAGAGCTGAGACGACTAGTATGCCGGATGGAATGAAAATGCTATAGGGCCTTGATTTCTTCAGGGAAACTCTTAGTCTGTGCCCATCTGAGGAGGGCGACTTCTGTATCTAGGCGATCTGAGGCAGACATAGGGGGTGCTACCTTCCTATGAAGGGAAACATAAGTAGCTTGTAATAGGTCAGACCATGTGTTATACTGATTTGGATCAGGAGTGAATCTGTCAGCTACAGCAAGGTAGCAGCAGAATGTAGATTTCTTAAGCTTATCAGTGTCTTTGGGCTTTGTTGCTGCAGAGTTAGCCAGCTAGTGGTCAGGATGATCAATGGTCATAGAGGAAATCAGGTCCATTGTTCCAATGGGTAGGTTGTGTCAGCTGATGCAGAGATTTCCGTTGTGTGATGTCATCTGTCACGTTCTGATCAGAGGGAACATGCTGCCATGCTTTGAGTTCCTGTATTTCAGCGTTTCGAGTCCCGTCGAACACCTTATGCCAAGATGAGTCAGACAGGATCTAGAGTCTGATCACATGATTGTCTTACTTAACACAGGGTGAGCTCAGAATGTAGCAGTTTACCCAGCTGGGCTCCAGTTAATGCAGCACGTAGTTCTATTCACGGCATAGACAGCTGCCTCCTAGGTGCGACACAAAATCTAGCCATAACAAACAACACGTGTGCATTACCTTCAGTGTCTTCTGCATGCAGGCTCGCTACATAGCCATATGCCTGTTCTGAGGCATCACAAAAGACGTGCAGCTCTACAGAGTAAACGTCTGAATCCACACAGGCTGGCAGGTAGCACCAAGGCATGTTAATGTGCTAGAGGAGAGGACGCTCACTGATAGGTTTGTCCCAGCCTTGCTCATTTCTCCAGAGAGCCTGGACCAATACCTTGGCTCTTGTGCTGTATGGGATAATGTACTCCAGGGGGCCATATAGACATAGACATTACTCGGTGTGGGCTGACTGGCTTGGTTTGTAACCAAGTGTATCGGATAACCATTGCCACCAGAGACTTGGTGTTGATTCCCGGGGGTCAACTTTGTCAGCAGTCACGCATAACTCACATCCCGGTGACCTTGTCTCGGGGGGGAGATGAGGGATGACGTTTGGTTTATTGCTCGCCCACTGTCTCATGACAAATCCACCAGCAGCAAGCAAGAATCTCATCTAGTCTATAAGCTGTCTCGGCTGTGAAGGGGAACAGAGAGAGTGAAAGTCATTAATGGTGGAATCTAGTACCCCTTCATTCCCAGTGCTGTTCTCTTTGAAGAGTGTGTATAACACAACTTGGGCTACAAGCCATGCCAAAAGGACACACCATTCATAGATATCTGGGTTACAACTCCTTTCCATGTCCCAACAGAGGAAACAGAGAGGTGGTTGATTCTTGGGGAGAAGCCTGATCTGATGGAAGATCCCACAGATAGCCACACTTACGGCGACTAGATACTCCCTAAACCTGAGGAGCATGACCAGTAATGTTGAACCAAGGGAAGTCCCAGGAAGCAGAATGTCAAGGCGATTTACTGGTATGCAGTTGAATACCACTCTTCATGTTATGATGAACAATGTGATCAGGAATGTACCATGATTGCTTAGATGGCTGGTTGGCTTCATCACTAATTATTTTCGCGACATACCCGGACTTTTCTGGCTTTAGTATCTCCTTAAGGTAATTACTGGCCAGATATGGATTATGAGCCAGGTGCCGCTCAGTAGCTCTCAGAAGAGTCATCACTGCAGCTGGAGGGGCATGTAGCTTGGATGCAGCTGACTTTTGGAGGAGAGGTGTGGTGTCACGAGATATCCCGTCCACAGTAACAGGTCCAGTTAGCTTGTTGATGGTGAGGGATACCTGGTCTTTTTGGATCGTACTACCTCCTTTTCCAATCTGTATGTTTCCAATCTGTTCCAATCTCAGGTCCTGAGGGGGAGACAGGAACGTTGTATGCGAGCAGGACGTCTCACTAGTCTTGGTCCCATCTGTACGGGGCATGTTGGGATGATTAAATAGGGAAGGTCAGAACCAATGAAGAATATAGGCTGTACTCTATTAAACCCACATATTGGTACTCCAGTAAGGTGATTATTCCTTTTCTTCAGTGACTCCACTGGACATGACTGCTCAGCAAGGTTCAACTCATCTGCAGTAAAGACATGATGAATGTGATGCTGTATTTGTGAGCTGGCTTCGACACGAAACCTCAAAAGATACAGTGGCACCTTTTAAGTTCTACAGCATCCTGATGGTTTAAAAAGGCAGTACTTCTTCATCTTTGTGTAGACCAAGGTGTTTGGCGGCAGCTGGGAGGATAATGAAATGGAAATGTTGCTCATTGCAAGTTGAGCATGGCTTCTTCAAAGTACAGTTCTCTGGACTTCAGAGCCTTTACGGCTTGTCCTTCCATTTGGTCTGTTTGGAGTCCACCTGAGATGCTTCAGCTGCTCATTTTGATGGATGGCTTGTGTTTTCTTCTCCAGCCACTAAGCAAAGTGTACATTTGGTCAATGCCACTGCGGGTTATCCCCTGGGACAGACAGTGCTCGGAGAAGTCTCTGTCTCTGTAGCCAGCACACGGTTTACTGAGTAAAGTGTCCACATAGGATCTACTTTTCAACTCAGCCTCTGAGCGAGCATAGTGCTTAGCAGGCCCACTAATGTACTGACTGCTGATGAGAAATCCTCCAAGGCTTGTACATCACCTGGCTTGATAGGAGGGATGTTGAGAATAGCTTTCAGCTCTCTTTGAAATTGCTGTTCAAGGTGCATTGCACTACTGTATGAAGTTGAATCATTCACATACCTCTTGGTAACCTGCCACCTGGTAAGCTCCTTCGCCACCTGGTAAGCTTTGGCAGCTCGAGGAGATCTAGCATCACCTGGTATTTGTAGTCCTCTGTGAGGTGAGTATGTGGTGCTAGTACACTGTTCAGGCCCATCTTGCGCATTATGAAGTCACTATTATATACTACTATATATATATATGAAGTCATTATGAAGGGAACAAAGCATCAGCGTTTCATGTTGTAGCAAAACCGACATAAACATGTTACAGGACTTTCATAACAGCATGTGACATGTCATGTTGTGATTGTGAAGCATTAATATGCTGTAGGGATATGGGACACAGCAGGTGCCTGATATGGACACAATGTGAATGTTAAGTCCAGTGTCATAAGGAAGGCCTGATAGGCGTGATAAAGGATCTCAGGCTTCTTTCGTGTGGAAGAAGGGCCGAGGAACTAGAGTGAGAAGATATGGGTTTCCTCTCATACCTAGAACCAATAAACATCGTAGGACCTCAGGTTCTTTGAAGTGTGAATAGAATGGCTTTCAGGCCCACCGCAGTGAACACACAGGGAACATACATAGTCGTTAACCTCAGTGGTTTATACTGGTGATGCGTCTGAAAGAAACCTGCATCAGTGGCCTTACTCAGTGCTGGAGCGGGTGATCAGGAGAGCCAGGGCAGAAGTCCTGCTGACTTTTAGTTTTAGTTAGTTTTAGGCCGGTTACTGTGAGGTATGTACATATGCACCAAAATTCTCTACAATGTTTACCCCCTGAGCTCATATACCCTCAGATTCCAACAGAAACATTAAGGCAGCTTTTATTTTCATTCCACCTTAAATGGTGTAGTACTTACGTTTAGACGAGTTGACAGGCGCTTCTTGTCCGTATGACTTTAAAGTGGAACAGAAATTTAAATAAGTTACCAAATTCAGGTTCAGAGTCTAATTCTGTCTGACTCTGTTAATCTGAACACAGAATCATCCAGTTTATATCACTGCTTTACTACAAATACCAGATGGGTTTTGTGAGGATGCCAAAGCAGACCTCTTGGGTTATGTCAGGGCATCACATCATTACAGGATTAAGGGAGGATTGCAGGCTGAAGTGATATGCTCCTATGCCCGCTGTGTTCTTTTGCTGTAGTACTTGGACTTTTATGTAAGTAAGGGATGTGTGTGCTCTGGCCTCCTCTGCTCTTAGATTTCTCATATTAGTTTCTTCAGTTTATTTAAGCTGCACTCTGCTGTCTGCTTCTATACACATTCATAATGCATTACTCTTTTTAAAGGCATCCTAACAGCTTAGAAAGAACACCGTATTTGAGTAACTAAAATTTTTTCCTTCTTTAAATATTAATGTTAATCTTTGAAGAGATTTGGGTTCAAGAAGTCCAAAAATGCTGTTTGAGAACTGAGTTCATTCAAACACATCACCGGGCTAAAACAGGATTCTGTAAGGGCTTAAAAATTTAAATCATTCAAAAAAAAGTGAACAAAGAGGATAAAAATGATATCATATATTAGTGATGTCAGAAAACCATGAGTACATGAGAAAAATGAAAGGTCAGAATAACAGAGCCACTTCTGATCTACTAAAATAACAATCACTCATTCTGGGCAAGGTGTGGAGTTTCCCCGCTCCAGTCAGGCCTAGGCAGCAGGCTTTCCCAAATGTGACATCTCGAAACTCCAGTCATAATCCTGCCACATTCCACATCCATATCTCCTCCAATAATAATACATACATATATGTAATATACACAGTATATTTCATATAATAACCTTCTGAGAGGGAATCTTTAACACCATTAAATAACATTAAATACATTTACACTGTACGTTTCTGTAGAACTCAGCACTTCATATCAAACCTCTCAAACCAATGATTACATCTGAACAAAGATGAATATTGCTCAATAATCACCAATTACATCCTCCAGTAAATTAACTACATTAAAGTAAATTAACTACATTAAACACATTCAATATTAGATTAATTATATGACAACAACAAATGTTTTATTTTAATGACCATCATAAAAACTAAGACAAACATTTAAAAGACTAAAACAGTGTATGTGTACAGTAAACGCTGCTTACAGACGAGTTACTATAACAGGAGCTTTAATGGTGTTTCTACTGACGGATGTGTATCTGTGAGTACACAGGCTGATCACTGCTGTTCTTTGCTCTGCTTCTTCTGGAGGAGGAAGACTGAGCAAAGCTTAGAGCTGCGTAGTTCAAGCTGTTAGCATCTTCAGCCTGACCCAATAAAACATGAAGCAGTTATTCATAGAGAGCAATAGAACATTACAGACCGTGAAATAATTCAGGCTTTCATATATGTTTAGCTGGAATGACTGATATATAGGAGCAGAGCAGGACACAGCCTAACACATTTTGGTTTTGGCTGAGGATAAGGATTTGACCAAGAATTTGAGAAACCTCCACATCTCTACTCCAGAAGAAAACATGAACCAAGTTTCCAACACTTCTCCTTCATAAACAGTTTGCATGAGGGCAAAGTAAAACCATAGGTGGGTAAATGTACCAGACAGAGAGGCTAGTTTAAACATCTGCTAGAAACTCTAGGATATAGGATATGAAGAGTAAAATATGGTAACCATAAAAAAACAGATTAAACAGATTGTTTTAGGAAGTTTATGCATTTTTTATGCATTTATGCATTTACAGCATGTTTTAATTAATCATGAATAATGAAAAAAGCCCAATGCATTGTAACAAACCTCGCTGTGACTAAAATGTACTTGTTACTTTTGACCACATGTTACTTTGTGTCCTGCTCTCTGAACACAAGAGTAATTCTGAAGATTAAACATGTTAGATTTTAGCTTCTTTACAGTATATAATATTCAGATTAATTACATAATTGATCTGTAGATTATACACTTCTGTGAGTCTGATAAGATATACAGAATAAAAAAAGATAGAATAATGTGAAAGTCACCTGGTTTACATGTCCTGAGCGACCTTCAGCTGTATCTTCAATACAGAACAAGTAAATTACACAAATAGATGACATTAATATTACAACAACAATTAAAACATATTTACCAGTAATATAACTTTTACCATCATATCTCATACTCATATGTGAAAACCTACCTTTACTATGACTGCTGTGTAATTTTCTGCACAGGAATAAAACCACAGCAATGGATATGATGCTAAATGCTGCTAAACCCAGAACAGCTGGAACCAAAGCACCTTCTTCTACAATAATCAAAAGATCAGTTAAACACGTTTTAATTCTGAGCTTCCTTTAAAGGCTTCATTACTGCATACCAGCAAAAATATAAACATATATAATCCTGTCTTACCTACAAAGTCCAGTTTAGTTCCGCTCCCAAAGATGATCTCTCCACACATGAGCACAGCACAGTAGTAAGTTCCAGCATCAGAGAGGCTGAGGTTCCTCTTGGGGAGTTTGTAGACACAGCTCTGTGTAGAAGAATCAGTCTCAGAGCTGCTCTTACACTGATCACTCCTGTTTCCATGAGTGTAAATGATTCCTGGATGGGATTCTCCTGATCCGTGTCTGAACCAGTACACACTGTGTTCTCCTGCAGACGTATCTGTGAGTACTGAACACTGCAAAGTTGTATCGCCTCCCAGTTCAACAGGATCTGATACAGGATGTTGTAGAACAGCAGAGAGACGTGAAGGTGAACCTAAAGAGAGAACATAATGGTGATCATTAATTGAGATATAAAGATGTTTATTATGTAAAATTGATGGTAGTTTATTACAGCAGACTGTAGTAGATTCACACCCACCTTTGAGCACGAACACTGTGCAGCCTAATAAAGCTACATCTGTGTACTCTGTAACAGAACAGTAGTATGTAGCTGAATCAGATGGTTCTGCGTTTGAGATGATCAGAGTTAAACTGCTTTGTTCTTTTAATGCAATAAAGCGTCCACTCTTCTCAAAGTCATTGTGATATTGTGGAGTAGAACTAAACGCAGAGGCGATCAGAAGAGTCTCCTTGAACCACGCAATAGCTCTTATATAAGAAGATGAGGTAGAACAAGTCAGACTAATATTTTCTCCAGCCTGAACCACCTTCTGCCCATCTAGACAGGTAATGTCTACCTGTCCACCTAAAAATAACAAAGAGAAAAAGTAAAAAGAGAAGAATGTAAAACACTACTGTTATATATTCAGCATGCTGTGTGTTAGACACTACTGCAGTCCATGCACATTCCACGTCACCCAAGCTAAATGATTTTAATGACTATTGAGAAACAGTACCTAATGCTGTCGAGAGCAACACTGTTACATACAATCCAATCATTTCCAAACTCTTCAAGTAACACGCATCTCCTGAAGAAGAAGATAAAACTATTAGCATTAGCATTCAGTTACACACACACACACACACACACACATGCACACACACACAAACACAAAATGTACATATACATATAGGTTTTCTTTGAGGTCACTTACTGTTTGTGTGGGTCAGAAATAATCTTTGGAGATGCATGCACAACTCTGTACTTAAAACTTACACCAGAGGAGCTTTATAACTCTGTGGTGGAAGCTGATTGGTTCACATAACAGGAAGTTGAACTGCACTCTTGAACTGCTTAATATGCAAATCACTAAGCTTAACTGATACAGGTTCTCTCTTCAAACATTCCACTGAATGACTGTAGTGTAGTGTAGTGAGACTGGGGTACACACACACACACACACACACACACACACACACCAGAACAAATCAATGTAAACTGTATGCGGTGACACTTTTTGTTGTTTGTAAATGATTAATAAACACATCAACAACTTATCAGTGAAGTATCAGTAATTAAGTGTAGCCCTAGTGCCCCCTATTGGCCAATATGCTTTGAATATAGAGGTAGAGGGTGTGGGTTCGTTGTTAATTGTTGTGAGTTTTAGGGCCCACGAGAATGAAATATCCAACAACGTTTGCAATGTATGTGAAATAAAATAACGTGAACCAGACACACAGAGTGAAGTTATTAATCACCTTTACTTTTTTAGATTAATCGAGGTGTATTTAAAGTCCTTACAGCCCAAAGCTTATAGTCTAGCTGCACCAGTTTTGTATACCAAAACCCAGCGATTCACGCTAACCAATGCACAGGTGTTCAGCAAGATAAAGGGATGAAACAGTTCAGCCTCTTGGTGCTCAAACAAAATTACATAAACAAAGTATACTTTTAAGCACATGAAATAAACCCCACACTCACACACTTGTGCACGTGCACACTCTCAAACAACCCAGAGCAGTCCGGCTGGTTGAGGATGCTTGCGGGCGGTGTGGCTAATGGCCGAGCCCCTTCTTGGCCATGGAGAAAAAGAGAACTTACAGTTTGGAGGGTAGCAGCAGAACAGAGCCGACGAAGCCTTTTGGATGAAACTTGCCTTCCCCTTCCTGTGCAGAGTGGAATGCAGACACCGCAGGGCAATCTTCATCAGAGGCCTCACACTGCTTTTCCGGTCACAGTGGGGGCTATCTGACCTTTACTGTAGCTGATCCGCAAGCCAGCCGATGAAAAGCGAGCTAGTCTGTGCATGTGAATGACGTACAAAGTTCACAAGCAAAGCCAGCCTCTGCCAACCACCTTCGCTCGTCCGCACCCAACCCACCCAAAACACAGCCCAAAAACTGTTTACAACCCTCACTCTTCTAGAGATAACTATATGTAAACTGTTTAACCGCACTTTTAATCCACTTTCTCCGGCGTGATCCTTGCCGTTGTTCCTCTCGTCTCCTTCCTCCTTGTTCCTTCCTCTTCCTTTTCCCTTTCCCCTCTTCCGCTTCCACTTTCCCATCAAACAATCAGAACAGGGGAAACCCTAATTGACGCTAAACTCAACCAATCATAGTCTTGTAATGCTCAGACTCCAAAACATAAAAAATTACATCTCAACAGAGTAGCATACGATCAAACCTATTTATCTATTTTTAAAACGACAATATCTAAATTAATTATACTGACATTAATCCACTTTTTTTCAAGTTTTTTTTCTCTCTTTTTTGAATAATAATACCCAGGGTTACAGACGTATCTGGATACACGGCAGTAAATATCTTGAAGAGCTGTTTATACACCACTTACAGTAAGTAGATGCACCCTAATTGTAACCTTACACTCTAAATAAAGTGTCACCCTGTACTCTACCCAGCACACAGAGATAGACACACTTACTGAAGTAGCATGAGTCACTCTTATGCTTCCTGGTCACCTTTAGACGGGACATTTTATTGTTGTAATGGTTTCTTTTCCCCAGCTTTCCATTCAGACCAGTTTATTGTGGACCTCTTCACACTGTAGATCAGTACACCTTACTTACAGGGTTAGGGTTAGGTGGGTAGATGTATAAATGCATTCATAAGCCACCATGTTAATGAACTTTTCCACATAAACAGTTACTTCTCTAATAACAAAGCTAAATAACAGAGCATTCCTTTCCTAAAGTGGTGGGGCGAAACTTTCCGTTTACAACAAAACACAGCTGACTGCGTGATGAGGTTTAAGGTAATTCTAAAATGTGTCTTTAAATGTGTTAATGAACAGTGGCAGTGTTAGTTTTGACCTGATGCTGGGTTCAGCATCAGATAGTGAACTATGAATTAATGCTGTGAGTGTGTTAGTTTGTGTACCACAGTGAAACACTCGTCTCAAGGTCCTGGTGGCACTGCATGCATTTTCCCAACGTTGTAGG